>VOPJ01015839.1:0-31412 GCA_014673585.1 Semibalanus balanoides | reverse complement strand
GAGAATCTACACAATTTTACCTCGAAAATATAATCAGAGCTCAGAGCTATTATCGCCATCAGAAGCCAAGTAAACTTTGCTTTAAAACTCTTCGCACTTGTTTTGTAAATATAAATGGTTTTATTTTATTGTTATGGTAAAATGCGCTGTGTATAAATTGTCACTCGGGCTATGCGTTAAACAAAGGAAGAACGAGGAGTATCATAGAAGAACAAAAACAACACCATTAAAAAGGTCCGTTTTTCGCTTTATCGGCTGAAAGAATCCTTGAGGAAACGATGGATATCTGCGATAAGGCGCAATGATACCTCTTGTAATCCTGCCAACTGTGGAGTTTGTGAACTTCATTTTGAAGATGAAGACATTTGTGAGGGCAAGACAACGAAAAACACCAATAGCCGAAACAAGATTCTGAAGAAAGATGCAACACCAACGAAGCTCACATTATTAAACTCGTAAGTTCGTCAGGTTCGTTCAAGTTCGTCAGGTATTTTTGCCTTTACTGAGTTACGCATTTACCTCAAAGGCCTGGTGTTCACCTGCAGGGGCCTAGTGGGGCTCTCAAGATATCTGTTCGGACACTGCGGATTCGAGTACGTTCTTCTGGGAAAAGTGCAGTCGGACAAGTTGGAAGGCCACTTCAGTCATCTTCGTAAGCTCGCGGGCGGGAACTACTGGGGAGTGCTCGGCAATTCCTCCAGGGAGAGGCTGTGATCCGCGCCAAAAGTTTGGTATGGTTATCAGGCTACACACTGGGAACGGTGGCGCTGATATTGCGTCCATGTTGCCGATCAGCGGCGGGCCATGACGAGGAACCATTCAGCTACTGAGCGAGGAACAAAAGAAGCCCGACCGTCCTGAAGAGTTCCCTGAGGAACAGAGGAAGCTCTAACTATTCTCGGCGGCTACCTTGCCTATTCGGTGAAAAGAAACACAATGTTCCTCGTTCGTGGAGCTCCTGGCCAATCAGCACGGTAAACCCCTGACAGCGTCGAGCACCATCAGACGAACACAGAAAATCCGCCCGAACTCAAGGGTTTCAACCGAGCTACTAATCGTAAGAGGCTGAGTTGCCCATGCAGTTAGCATGTATCAGCTAGTGAAGAAGTCTGCCTTCTCTACAGAAACGTCACTGAAGATGACAACCGAGCTGAGCTCTTTGGCACTTCGAACCGAAAGGATTATTCCAGGCATTGTGGCGAAACTGATGAAGCAGAACGATGACTTCTGCCACATTGTAAGGCAATGTTACTGGCTGAAACAACCATCGTCACTATTGGCAGGATCCCTATTCAAACGCATTCACCTCCTACTATTGTCAAGAGTAACAGCGAAATGCATGTCTTGAAGTCCAGACGCCTGTTCAACGACCAGTTACACGCGACAAGAGCCCAACAAGGATCATGAACTCACGGGAGGCAGATGACTGATCCAGCCTTTAAAATCACAGTAGTGGAGGCGGCCTGTTCCCAGTCCCATAGCGACATAAGAGGACGTGGCAGCCTGTCCTTCAGCGGCGGAGGCGACGGTGGCGGCCCGTTCTCCAGCGGCGAAGGCGACGGTCGCGGCCTGTCCTGCGGCGGAGGCGACGGTGGCGGCCCGTTCTCCAGCGGCGAAGGCGACGGTGGCGGCCCGTCCTCCTGCGGCGGAGGCGACTCCAGCGGCGAAGGCGACGGTGGCGGCCCGTTCCTCCAGCGGTGAAGGCGACGGTGGCGGCCCGTCCTCCAGCGTCTCGGAGCCGACTCCCAGCCGCGGCGACCCCGGACACCGGTCTCTACCGGCCGGGGGCGGTCACATGATCGGGCGGGTCAGGTCAGCTAGGGCCGGCCGGTCAATAGCGGGACGGCGGGCTCGGATCGGCGAAACCCTCACAGCCCTGCCGCGCGTGCAGCGTGGTGGGACGGTTTCCCTTGGAGTGCTCATCCTAAAGGATCTTTCTCACTTTCTCACCATCACGTCAGTGAGAAATGTTATATTTCATTCAATATTGTGGAGCAGATGTTTGATGTTTGTCAAATGTGAAATGTTTGCATGTGATGTCCGTGATGGCAGGAGTCGGCAGGACACTGTCTCCCTATTGTTCAGTTTGATATTTAATATATATTTAAATGTATTCTATAATGTTTCAAGGAACTTTACAAGTTCTAATGTAAAGCTTCTGTCTGCATGAATTTACTAAGCGGTGCCTTGAGTACCTCAAAATGCATCGAGCTTGTCACAAAATGCGAAATGTGACCATTCATTTAGCACCAACCAAACAGCTTGGTTGCACTGGTGCCGTTTTACATGACTGTGACTTCTGGGATTGAAACGGGCGGCAGATTCCCGTAACGAGATTCTAGTACCTACCTCCCGGCATCCTCAAAAGGGTAACCAGGTGACAGCACGGCACTGTGCCAGTAGGCCCATTGTGACATAATGTGCATTGTTCACAAACAGTGTAAGGCTTGGTACTAATGCTTCATCAGCGTCTCTGAATATATACCTGGAGTTCCTGACTCACCAATTGTTAAACAAATTCATCTCCGTGATTCAATCATTAGCTCGGCCCTAATGGCAGTCAGCAAAATCAGTGAACAGTCCATATTATATAGTGGTCTGTGCCCTGGCGAAACAAAAAGAGCGCGATTTGGGACAAAATGTCGACTTGGTAGAAAAAATCGTCAGATTTTCAAAAAAGTTGCATCGTTGGATTCAGCGCGAGCTTAGCTTTTGAATGGTGTATCTCCCGTAGTTTGAGCCCTCCGACTCCTACTAACGAACCGTGCATGGAGCCGGGATGGAATCGGTGGTTGGTCTATATGTATAGCAGCTGCCGGATAAATAGCAACGGAGCGGTGACAGCTGGTGCAGAGATGGGCCATCCCTGCATTCCTGGAACCTTTCATTCTCGGAACCTTCCGAGGTGCAAAAAGTGCATCCTGAGAACGTGCAGGTGTTGCCTCGGCTCGGTCAAAAGATCGTGCCATGGTAATGCACAGGCTGATGCACCAGCGAGCCAAAGCGGAGACTCATTTTCACGGGAAGTGGCCAGACAGGACTGGGCTCGTTGCATTTTCGCGGAATGGATAAACGCATAGCATAAATGTGTACATCAATATCGTTTATTTACTATTGCAGGAAAGATTAATAGTATTTTGAGTAAAGTGGACTTGGAGTCAAATTGGACTTCCAGCTTTAACACCTGACGAATGCGGCTGACGAAGCGGTGGAAGGTGTGCGAGCTGCGGTGTCAAAATGGATGGTGTGTGTGTACGCCGTACGGCAGCGCCGGCTGTGCCTGGTTGCTGTTGACGTACGTCCTTTGCTAACGGAACTCGTTACCAATTGAACAATTCACTTGTGATACATTGCTTGGAGCCAGAAAGACCGTTTGTGCATCAATTTCCAGACAATATGAAATTTTCATTATGCACAGATAATTGCTGTGGTGTCGAATTTCAGAATTTGTTCAGGCGTTTTACGCTAAATGCACACATTCAATTTCTGAAGAAGCTGCGCACCCTTAGTTTTACCAGGCTGCAACAGTGTGATCGCCAGTGTTTTGTGATCTGCGGATTAAGTTCTTACTTCTTACGCGCGGAGGTCCGCCGCGCCACGAGACTAAACGTCGCCATGAAAAGGCACCACCGAGATTTGAACTCGGGATCTCCTGTTTACTAGACAGGCGCTTTACCAACTAAGCCATGGCGCCGCGGATTCTGCAGGGACCTTCAACGGATTGGATACTGATGCTGGTATACTCCTAACCAGTAGCATCTGATCACTCATTGGCTTGTGTTATTACAATATTACATGCATATTGCATATATGTTATGACTGTGTCTTGTGCGATGTTCAGTGTGCCAACTAAACCGCACAGGACATCTGGCCACTTGTGTGCCTGACTGTGATTTCACCTGAGTTGAGTTGATGTCAGATCATTTCAGATTGACGTGACCTGACCTGACCTGACCTTCACTCTTCAGGTCTTCCCAGAGTGTCTGATGGTGCTGGTAGACTTTGAGCTGACCTTAACTTATCTGACCTGACATGACCTGTCTTCAGATCGTCCTGGAGGGGCTGATTGTTGGTGAACTGTGACCTGACCTGACCTGACCGCCAGGTCCTGCTGGAGTGGCTGACCGTGCTGGTCGACTCTCAGTCGACTAGCCTGGTTCTTTCTGATGGAGATGAATCTCTGGATCTGCTGGTCAATATCACTCAGTGGAGGAACAAACAGGTAAGCACCGAGCCAAACGCCACGGATGGGCGGGCCTCGGCTAATCGTGCTGGTTGACAGTAAGATTAGCCGAGGCCCGCCCATCCGTGCTATATGCTTTACCGAACATAACGAATATCACTGCTTCACTTGAACAGAACGAACAGAACCGCTTCACCCGAACTGAATGAACAGAAGCGCTTCACCCGAACAGAACCGCTTCATCCCAACAGAATGAACACTGAACAGCACCGTTTCACCCGAACAGAATAAACAGAACCGCTTCGCCCGAAAACATGTCACAACTTGTTAGTGGACCGAGTTTGTCGATCTCTCGCTGTAATTGGTCTCTTCTGAAACTGATAAAACACGAGCTGTAGCGCAAGAGGTCCGCCACGTCTCGAAAATGGGGGTGGGGAGAGGCATTCTGAAGTCGACTATTTTCATGCAAAGCGCAGAAGCGTAATGTTATTAGTCCTAATTTTTTTAGACACGTCCCCCCCCCCACCCCTTATTTGGCGGAGCCCCTGCTGTAGCGCCAAAGTGCAGAGGCGTAATGTTATTAGTCCTAAATTTTTAGGACAAGTCCCCCCCCTTATTCGGCGGAGCCCCTGCTGTAGCGCCTATGGGAGTGCCCTGGGATGAGGCATTTTTGTATCGGAGCAGCACACATTTCGAATAATTTTCAATACTTTTGCATACCTTGAAGATAATTGTCCGCTCATTAGTGAACTCCTTACCAGACAAAATCAGCCATAAAATCGGGCTTAGTCCCCCCCCCCCATCACTGGCGATCGAGTTGCGTACTTCCTGAGTTACCGAGTTGGTGACCTTGCTATGTTGAGTTCTCAGCTGGACATGATATACAGTTTAGTCTCATTTTTGGTGAATCTTCCACGCTGTTTCATTTTTTGGTAGAACTCTCCACTCGAGACTGCAATTCAAGACCAATCCTAACTCCCTAGCCTTCAGTCCTGATGGCTTGATTGTGTTGTCACGTGACTCCGCCTCGATCGCCAGCTCAACTCGGCTGAACTGTCACGTGACCACAGACCATACACACTTCTCGAGGCCTGTCAGTAGACCGATGAGGCTCTCGAGTGACGATGGGCGCCATATACCTATCCAGTTGCGGCGCCTTTAGGCCCCGCTGATCATCACGAGGCTCTCGAGTGACGACCGGCCGCGCTTCTTCCGACAGGAGGTGCAGGCGCGGGACCTGATGACGCTACAGAGGGAGCTGGACCAGCTGGTGGCGCTCAGCAGGGACCCGCCGTCGCCGCCCGCCGCCGCCTACGCCGTCGAAACGCTCCAGCTGTGACGCGGCACTGTCACGCCGTGACGAGATGGTCATATGTGACGTCATACTGCGCAGGTGTGACGTCATACTGAGCTGGGACTGCGGACGTGAGGGCAAACCGTGTGGAGGCTGCAGCTGTGACGTCATAGATGCAGCGTATAGCTGTGACGCGGCGGTGTGTGGAGGCGCTGCGAATGTGACGTCATACTGCGCTTAAGCTATATGACGTCATAC
This sequence comes from Semibalanus balanoides, assembly GCA_014673585.1. Taxonomy (NCBI): domain Eukaryota; kingdom Metazoa; phylum Arthropoda; class Thecostraca; order Balanomorpha; family Balanidae; genus Semibalanus; species Semibalanus balanoides. The sequence goes on along the minus strand of VOPJ01015839.1, from coordinate 25,677 downwards.
TGTGCTTAAGCTATATGACGTCATATTGTGCTTAAGCTATATGACGTCATACTGTGCTTAAGCTATATGACGTCATACTGTGATTAAGCTATATGACGTCATACTGTACTTAAGCTATATGACGTCATACTGTGCTTAAGCTTTATGACGTCATACTGTGCTTAATCTATATTACGTCAAACTGTGCTTAAGCTAAATGACGTCATACTGTGCTTAAGCTATATGACGTCATATTGTGCTTCAACTATATGGCGTCATACCTTCCTGGAGGTGTGACGTTATTGCGTGTGAAGACGTTGCAAATTTGACGCTGCTACATAGCTTTGTGACGTCAGCATCCCGCGTTGAGACTGCCGGGTTCACCGCTGAAGAGCTCTGGGCGGGGACTGAAGTGTTGCTCGCTGTGAGCTACTGGGGGGGCAGGTTGGGTGCCGTTTTGTGCGGTGAATTATGTGTATCTGCCGCTCTGGCACTATACGATTTGACTGGATGACCAAGTGAGTTCACCTTGAAACTGACAAATACAGACGTTGGCGAATACCTGCATTTCAAGTCGTGGTCACTGCGCAGTGCGTAGTGCGTACGAGAAACGCGCGACAACTGGTTTGAATGTCAGATGGAGGAGGCCGGCTCATTAATTGAAAACTACAAAAGTAGATTCCTTCCACCACTTCAGCCTTTCGCTGTAAATATATCCCAAAGCTCGTAACAATGATCATGGGTGTAACTTTAATGAGGGGGTTGTAGCTACATCCCCATAATTTGGAAAATATTAACACATACGCCTATGACAAAATGATTTGTTACAAATGGGCCCTCTTAACAACTAAGTGCACACCCCAATGATATCAAAAAGTAACGTCTCTGCACATGATCCATTGCAAAGAGCCGAGTTTAATATTGCATCGAGTTGAAGAAAGGGACTCTCCGCATCTATCGGCCTTCAAGCTAGCGAGCGAGCAGGGCCGTATCCGTTAGCGCCACCCAAGTGTATCGATAGTAGAGTAGCTGTGCTTCGCGCCTGCACTCGTATAGGTGGCATGAACGGTCTACTAATTCTGAGCGAAATGCCAAGTCGGCTGAGGAGCGACTTGTGATGAGACCCTCTCGGCACGACCCAGGGGCGTCGCTAACCGGGGTTCCGAGCGTGTCCCGGCCCCCCTCACTTTTGAGCGGTCGCGAAAGGCGCCCTCAAAAAGTGTTTTATGTTTTGGGTTTTAAGAAGGCAGCGCCGGTGGCGTCCCCTAACAAAAAATAAACAATGGAAAAGACACTAAAATGTACCGCCACGTTGATGTGTGCGCCCCTAAGCCAGTGGCTGTACACCTATATACCGGTCATTCAGACCATTACCGGTCATTTTGACCCGCAGACGCCCCATTGCAAATAGCTGGCGCCCCCTCCGATCAGTGACGGCCGCCCTTCCGGCCAGAGTATACTGGACTTGAAACTTATACTATACTTATAACTTATACTTATACTTATAACTCATATCTTATATCACTTAACTTATATCTTTAACTTTTTCCTCAATACCACTTCCTTTCACATTGACAGACAGTGACTAAAATTTTGGGTAAACTTTATCCTGGCATCTATTATCGTCACTTCCAAAAATGGTATCTGCAAATTGATGCAGTACTTTACGGAGATGATGACGTTTTAATCGACATCACAATTCATGCAGCCATTTTTGGCTGGAAACACCACGACTAAAAATTTTTCGAATAATTAGATAAAAATATAGTTTTTGTAAAACAAAATTGTCCAAACGAAAACGTCAAAAAAACATAAATTGATCAATCTAAACATTGATCGTCTCGGATTTCAAAGTTGTATTTCTCTAAACCCATACAAATTCCATAATTCTCACAAAATCCGACATTTTGTCCAAGGTATTTCCAAAATTTATAGCCTTTAAATATCACCATGAGAGAACCAAAGGTATTTGCGAGTTCACCCAGACCAAATTTAAAACGCAATATCTTAGTTTTTCAGTATAGGTCACTGCATTGTTCCCTAAGTACCTAACGCGACAATAATTGCTCTTGAATATAATGTTTTTGATTGTATTGATCACGATACAAATCATTGAATGTCATTGTTGTTTAATATGAGACAAAACTGTGTCTAACGAAACATGCTTGTTTATTTATCATAATCTAATTTCCACATTTGAACCTTTATGACCTGATTTGAACTGACCTGATTCGCCCAAAGGACATCGCACTTTGGGCTTTTATGGTGTCTAGGTGATGAATGGCTGCTGCATATCGATTACACGTGCAAAATAATCTTTTAACAAATGTTGCGCATAGACTTTAGTCAGACCTCTTATGGGTAACAGCATGACCTTTTACGACCTGGTTTGCATTACCACTTCACTTTTACTCAATGCATGAGAATGCAATATACCTTTTGAGAGCCTTTCGTGCACATACTAGTCTTGCTCTCAAGGCTTTAGAATTGAGTAGCCTGTATCACCTATGGCACCATTAAACTTAAAACTTATCTTGATTTTTACATATGGAACCTGCACCGTGACCTGAACTCTATGACCATATTTATATCGGTTAATGCTTACACGCGTGCTCATTGAGAGCTTTCCGATACCGCCCGCGCGCCGTGTAAATGACAATATGCCTTTTTTGAGTCGAGATATGATTTTTTTCCGACACGTCAAAATGTCGAAATGTATGTTTGCCGACATGTCAAAAGTTCGAAATGAGATTTTGACATGTAAAAAAGGTCGAAATACCGTTTTACCGAATGTCATTTTGCCGACATGAGAAAAGATCGAAATGTCTTTGCCGAAATATCATTTTGTTGATATGTGAAAAAGTTGAAATGACATTTTACTGACATTTGAAAAGGTCGAAATGCCGTTTTACCTAATATCATTTTGCAGACATAAGAAAAGATCGAAATGTCTTTGGCGAAATGTCATTTTGTTGACAGGTGAAAAAGTAGAAATGCCTTATTGCCGAATGTCATTTTATCAACATGTAAAATGGAGAAAAAAATGCCGAATGCCGAATGGCCCTTGGTGTCATACTCAGCAATTGTCGTCATGTGTCAATACATACTGTCTGTAAGCCCCAAATTATCCTTAGCATCAACAGCGATCTTCCACTGGCAACCAAAGGGAAGCCGGCTATCGCTGGTCATAGTATAGTTGTCCGTGGAGTGCACACACATCACGCGATCCTAGTCAGTGCTTCATTTTCCTGCTGAAGCCGGAAAACCGGAGCTTGCCATACTGAGTTAACGGTGCGCAGTTTTCTGGAGACCCAATGCAGCATAGGCTGTTGTTACTCATATAGGCAGGAACGGGAGGGGGCACCGTTCCTGCCATTGAAAAACTCTGCAAGGGGCACACATCAAAGTGCGCCCTTAAAATCTGGAAATGGTCAAGGTATATGATTAGGTACTAATCTGCAATTATGGAACACAATTTCCATAAAGCTGTAGACATATTTGTACGAACTTGATAATGCTCGTGGAAAAACGAATAAATGTTTGAAAAATCAAGAACAGTCGCAGTTTTTAAGCCAATTGCAAAGAAAAATAAAGGAGAATACATTTTATTTTAAATGGTCATCTCGGATGTGCGATTTAAAAAAAAAAAAAACATTCTACGTGACCGCTCAAATGGCTTTTGAGTTTTGAACCAGATAGAAGAGATCTGCATTAGTTCTAATTTTTGATGAGTTTATCATGATCCACTACGTCGAAGCATCGACTTTGTTCGATCATGGTCAGAAGGGTGATTTCTGCCCTGTCCATGCCTCGTAAAATTTCGTCAGTGATAGCCAGCAACGCCGTGGTTGTGCTGTGGCCCGTTCAGTTTTTCCGTGCCGTGCCGAAACCGTGCTGTTTTTCACCGAAAAGCTGCTGCTCTTCAAGGTACGATCTAAGATGATTTTGTACCAATTTCTCTACGATTTTGCAGATCCCAGGAAGTATGGTTACGGAACGAAAATTCGTCGTCAATTAGGGATCATCTTTTTATTAATTGAATTTGGAAGGACAACAGCAGATTTCCAGCTAGTTGGCACGGTCTCTGGTCAGGCGCGGATCCAGGATTTCGGTCAGGGGGGGGGGGCACAATACAAAAAGTTGCCCCCTCCGGGCGCACCCTAACAGGAAGCGCACGCATAGAAACGACCGCGGGTTCAAGGGCGTGGAGCTCGTGCCCAGCCGCCTCCCCGCCCTGCGAATCACGCACCGAGCAAAAACCCCTCCAATCGCGCTAACCTGCACGTTTAACCTGAAGTGTAGGCGAGATTTGAAGCTGCTCATTTCCTCACTGTATCTCGGCGAGAGGATCTAGCCGTACGTCAGCTTTGTTCGTTGTACGGAGTCTCTCCCGGTGCCTGATCGTCACATGAAGGACGAGCGTCTTTTTCGCGTGTTGTGCTCTCCTCGTCCAGGCAAACCTCAAAGTCCCTCGCAGTATCCGCGCGGCTCTGGACGTGCCTGCAGGCTGCACCCAGAGGCCCCGCCACCACACCACGCCTCTGGCTTGGCTGAAACCTGCCGTCTACGTGTGCTGCGGGTAATAGTGAGACCCCAAAGACTGGTCGTAGCGGACTCCATGTGGACAACCGTGACAGTCGAGCAGGATATGCTTCCCACTGCTCGCTGCTGTGTGAGCGGTCAGCCTTTCCTGGCAGAATCTGAAACCACTCCCTCACGGCACGCATTGTGCTGCAGTCACGTGGTTCCGCACTCCGGGATCGTGGTGGTTTGCGCCTATTCGAGTGCCAATTAACTGTCTCACACTGCTGAAATCCGAACCAGTGTCCCGGGTGAGCGCGTCACAAGTTGTCTGGACATCCAACCGCTGTCTCCCTCCTGGGGGTAGTTTCCCTTAGCGGCAAGTGGAGTGCGTCCTGGTAAATAGAGGTCCGCATGCTGTTACCATCCCGGTGCAAACCGGCAGATCCCTCGGAAGTGACCCCAGCCCTTGGCCCCTGAACACCCTATGACCAGTCCAGAAGCCCGCGCCCGGGCTCAGCGTGATGTCGCGAGCCGACGCAGTCCGGACCTCACGGACACTGCACCTAAACTGCAGGCCGCAAGCGTCGGCTCCGCTAGGGCACACATGAGGGATCGCGCTTGTCTCTCCATGCTCTCATGTATTCCAATCACAATGGGCAAGGACCCACCTTGAGTCTGTGGCACGGGCCGGGGTATGCCGCTCCCGCCGGGATCTGGAACACGCCCGTCTTCCAGGTGGATGTGGACTGACGCCCCACTGGCGGAGGGTGCTGGGCATGCTCTGTATGGGCCAGCGTCCCGGAGCGCAGGGTCGATCGCAAAAGGGCGGCGTGACCTGCTTCGATACGGTGAACCAGCGATAGACAACAGCAGTGGAGTACCTCCGGTAATAGACGGGGCGTACTCTCCTGGAGGACAGTAACACCGCGATGGGCCGCTATTGGAAAGTTATAACCGGACAATTATCCTCACTGCGCGCCTGAAGGATAAGCTCGAAGTCGAGTAAAAACTGATTTGCCCGCCGCCTTCCGGAATCAAACGTTGTGCAAATCCCCCGTTCCGGGTAAATCCAAACGTAGAAACCCCGATCCCCCGTCCCCACTAGCCATGCGTGGACGCTCCGAGCCGTCACTGTGTAGCCAAACAGCACAATGTGATGGTTGGAAACGCAGCCAACTGTGCAGCGACCTCCAACAAAGGTTGGCAGAAATCGGCCGAGCCATCGCTGCACTTTACAGCCCGTCCCGAGAGCGCGCCGCACCGCATCCGCGCGCATCACGGTTATTTATCGTTCAGTAGCGGAATACGTCATCTACACTCTGGTTCTGTAAAGGAGGATCCCGGGCGGTCTGAGGTCGGACCGGGTTCAAGTCGGGAGCACCTTGGATCAATATACGGCTCTACTCCCAAACACCGTCTCTCAAAAAATTCTTCTTTCCCCCTGCACTGTACGCAAAGGCTGAGTTCACGAGAGCACTCCGCTCACGGATGAACGTGTATCCGGTCGTCACCACTGGATTGAGCGCGTGAGCACTTGAGTGGAGGCACACGCTCGTCGCCGCGCAGCGCGGTTCCCCATCTCTCACGTGTCACTGGCAACTAGTGCCGGCTCCTACGATTCGTCGACCAGCCGAGTCTCAATACACACTGCTGCGATACTCTAAATATCTCGGAGCAAATCGTCCTAGGTCATCTCTCAACTCGGCCCCCTAACCTACCCTCTGACATGCCCTCGACCTCGAGTACCTGCAGGTTGTTTTGCTGTGGCCCCGGGACATCCACGGCCGCAGCTGCGTGCTCCATGGCGCCTCGGACGTAATGCACACGTTATTTTGTGTACCCTCGAGGTAACGGTTAGGCGATCGCTCGTCCAGTCCCGACCCGTCCCTAAGAACCTGTGAGTGAAGATGCGTATAGGTCCCTTGGTCGTACTTGTCGACGAAGTCTTCACAAAGTTGGGCCGAAAGTGGATAGTCGATCCAGCGTGAACTCCCGCAGGTTGGAGGTCTCCCTCCCGCCGCAAAACGGTCTTCCCGGCCAACCTTGAAATATGTGAGCCCGTCAGCGTCGCCGGCGTTCTGAGGAGGATCCAGAACTGAGTTTTCTCCCCGGATACCACCAATCTTTCGGTAGTCTTTCGCCCAACTTCCAGTCAGGACGTCAAGCGGCCAAACTCGAAGCTCTCTCCCCCTCGCCCCAGTCTCCCGGTCCCTTGGTGTGCCCAGGTCCCGGACCGAAATCAACCGAAAGAAACCATACGCCCGCTTCTTCGATCTCCTGAGTATTTAATTGTTTGAAAAGTCTTTATGCGATAAAAAAACTTGGTATGGCTGAGCCCCAGTTGGCAATAGCGGGGCTGATCCTTTGCGTTATGCCTGCATGTACAAGGATTCCTCTCGGTAGCCCCCCAATAATAACACACCACTTAGAACCATTGGCAGTCTCGGCGAACAGCATCACCGTAGCCCTCACACGGCGTTAGTCCAGCGCGGAAGATGACTCGTGCTCACCCGGACAAAGTCCGTGTCGACCTCGACTCTGACGCGTCGGTCCCTCGTCAACTGCCACACCCAGCGGAATACCTCAATTTGCACACATGCTTAGCGGTACGAACTGCACCTTTTGCCTCGATTACCAGTTCCTGTTATCCTGCAGGAGACTATGTGAAGTCAGTAATCCACATCATATGCTCGAGCGAAAAGTCGAAACGCTACTAGGACTTAATTTAACTGTTTGCCCGCTGAGCACACGGTCGACGTTATCTCATGTGCGCCGGCCTCTTCTACTTCCGACACGTGGTGCTCTCGCTGTCGAGCCGTTCCTGGACCTCCATGGAAACAAGGCGGCCGATTGCTGTTCCCAAGCACGAACACTCTCCCCTCCGGCTAATAGCCGAAACCATATGTCCGTCGCAAATCCGCGGCTCTTCCAACAAATCTGATCGTCGTTTCATCCTGCCAGGATCATGCCGCTCGTCAGCCTTGCTCACATTACTGGGAGCGCCCGATCGGTCGAAGCTGCCCCAAGGGAGCTTCTTGTCGACACTTCCTTGCTTCGGGATGGAAAAGTGTACGACTCTCCAACATACATTAGCCACTTCTTATCGCACTTCCCCCGCTCCAGACAGTTGATGATCCGGGAGCGTAGTTCGAGCAACATACTCTACAATTACTATAGCGCGGCCACACGTATGGTGTGTGTCGTGCTTCCTATCAAATATATCAGTTGATCCCTCTGGGCCGCGCCTTCTTCGAATTTTCTCCCTCCGGAGCGATGAGAGCGAGTGTGAGTTTGAGGAACGGTAGTTATCTGTCATTCGTCACTGCTGCTCCGAGCTATTTGTCATGGAGTGTAGTAGGGCACGACACCTCCGATGCCGCTGAATACCTGTCACTCTGGCAATATTCCTGTTGCCAAGGTGCCAGGATCAGCGGAACGAAGAGGTGAGCTCCCGATTCCCGAAGGTCTCCCGCCCCGCTCAGCTGACTTGCGTTCTGGCTATGATCTGCCCCCGTTCCGCCGCGTCACTTCCGCTGACGTGCGGAGCGCCCGTTTCCGCGCCTCCCCGTTGACGCGACTCAGGTCTCTATGTCAGGTATTCTGAGGTCATTGACTCTGATTTGAACTATTATTACACATATGATGAGCCCCACGTAGGTGCCATACACATAATTTCAAATGGATCCTGATTGTAGCAGAAAAATAAAGAAAAAGATTAAAATGTTACAAGTATCAAGTCCTAGCGTCACTAATAACTGACTAAGAAGGTGTCAGAAAGATACTGCACACACACATAAGTTCTAGGTCATCGGAGGTCATAAGGTTGACTCCTCGGGTCTGACTTATTGAATGAACGCTGTCAATCGTATCCGCTAAACTTGCAGAAGCCATAAAACTGTTCTACCTGAAACACCTTATGAACACAATTATCGCAAATGCTCCTATCACATATCAAAACCAAACACACCTCGCGATAAACTGGTGCATGTCTTAAGGATCGTATACGGGACGCCCAGTTTCGCAAAACGTCGACTGGAGACAGGGAAATGTTTAATTCATAGCGAATTAAAAGCGTTAGAGCGTAAAGTATCGTATCAAAATATGTTGCAATATGTGACTAGACGTGATTCATGTGCACTGGTCAAGTTAGAACACTCTATAACACCCAGAGTATTAGCTTCCGGGTTAAAAAAACGGTGCAGAGCGCCGGTATTGATGTGGAGTTGCACCACCTACCTCACTGGCTTAGCGGGTTAAAGGACCATATGTGCCCACTCACAGGCCGATATCGAGTTTTTATGAGTATCAGTAGATTAACCGTGTCCGATTTCACCTTCAAAGTCTGGTTCCCGAAACTCCATCATTATATCGCAAAATACATTAGCACTTGCATGATTGACAATCATTCGTAGAATTGGAGTCGCCTCCTTACTATTTTGAATCACTTATTTGTGGACTACCAGTAAAACATGCATGACATGAAGCAGATGGATTGAGTTATTGCACTTGTGTCCGGCTCAACTGATAAGCATGTTTGTTTGTTCCAAGAGCAAAACAATACTTACCTGCACCTTTCTGTGGCTCTCAGTTATTTTTATTTCTGATTCTCACTTGCAGAGGTGAAATCGAAGTCAAAACACGTGCTTATCCTTCAGCCGGTATTTATTTTTTGTTTATTTATGGATGGTGAAAATTTATTTAGTTGTGTTAAATATTTTCACGTAGCCTATACCACGGAGAAGGGATATACGGGAGGCGCCACTCCGACGTGACGCTTTTGGTGACCGACGCGTTTGGCATGGCTTATATAGAAGCCAGACAGGAAAAAAATGTGGCGATAAGCTAGATGATGCTCTTGATGTCCCGGCCGAGCGGCTTTTTCTGTCACAAAGAAATCGGCCGGGCGAATATGACAGCACTGCGTTGTCGCCAACAGCAATGGGGAAACCCGCGTGGCGCCTCCTGTATATTCCTTCTCTGTGCCTATACCACGGAGAAGAGATATACAGGAGGCGTCACTCAGACGATTTTTCGACCACTCCATGACAGCATGGCTTCTATTAAAGCCATACAGGAGAAAAAAAGGCGATACGCTAGATGCTGGATGTTATTTGACCAGCTATATGCTATTTGAAATAGCACTTATATTTATTTAAATCGACATAAAAGTGAGCCAGCATCACATTTTAACGTATGAATGGGTTTTATAGGGTCTGGGCCTGGAGCGGGCGGCCAAGCGGCTTGTCCTGTTTGAAAGAAATCGGCCGGGCGAATATGGCAGCACTGCGTTGTCGCCGACAAGTAAAGGGAAAGCCAGGGACTGGCACTTTCTGTAGGTATACAGTGTCCCACAATTTGTCGATTTGGGTGGGAAGTGACACTCAACTGTGAATAATTTTCTACTCTCATTCTCCATTTTAGGAGTGAATTTTTCACTCCTAAATTATGTATTGTGATATTGATTGTGATATAAATAAATGTGGACTAAAAATTCATGATTTCAATAAAAACTACTGCTTTTTATATTCAAAATAGTAATCAATATCGTACCATTTTCTACAAAATATTCCACGCCCATGTTTTTTTTTTGTCTCAAATTTTCCACTCTGACACCTAAGCCAAAATGGAATCTTGGGACACTGTAGGTATACCTCTCCTCCGTGCCTATAACATGTGTTAGTCAACGAAGTTTATACTTTTGCATAATGAGTGCAACGCAAGGGGAGTTATCCCTGAAACTCATGCAAGCAAGCATGCATGCAAGCAAGATGAAAACGGATTTTCCCATCTGTAAAACTACGCTCGTTCGTCCGTCTGAATAACTTTATTTTGTAGGTGCCTATACTGTTGACAGTTTTGGAAGGACCTGGGCAGGGGCGTAGGAACTCGTTTGAAGCTGGTGCGCATTTTTTTATATAGTGAATTTGGTAAAAGTTTCATTTTTACAATTTTGGGGTCAAAATGCATTTTTTGAAAACCGAGATAGCCATTTAGTAAAACTTGTGATTTCAGGTGTTTCAAATTATTATGTTCAATTAGCTCAAAACTAGATTTTGCGAATTTCCCAAAGATTTAGCTATTTTCGATAAAAATAGTAATGTAGCTTAAGAGGGTCACTAGACCTTTAGAAAGATGTCCTTCTAATAATTTTCTGGAGCATGGAAGCGATGGCGAACAATATTTAATCGAAGCGTTATTATCCACTTTTCCACGAATTTTTGTATATTAATAAGCTAATTGGATAAGTTTTATTGTTATTAATTACATTCCATAATTTATATCAGCACTCACGCAATTCTGGTCCAAATGCAAAAGAAGAAAACATCGCTCTAATAATGCAAAAATAGCATATATTCGCTCTGAATTACAAACAATGCACAACGTAAACGCGTGGGTAAACAAAGTTGGTGGCAATTGTCAGTCATTTTGCCGCTCAATCATCGAAACATTTTTCCAACACTGCTGTCTAAATTAATAAACAGACCAAGGGATTTCGATCAACTAGTTGAAGCAGGATTGGATGCTAATGTTGACAGTTAGGTTCTTCGAGCAATGATGCAGAATCGGTAGATCCTGTATAACGCGGAACTAGCGTTAGTCCTTGTTATTAAATATTAGTCTACTTGGCACCATCTGAGCTTCGATGGTTTATTTAGAGTGTCGTCACCGAAGGCTTGGCGCGTCGATGCATACGGTCATCAGCCGAATCAATACGGCCTAATAATACAAATGGTTTCTAAGTCATCATCTTCCCAACGCTTTCCCATGACGGTGCCAAAAGGAACTTATGTCTGCATACCTTTAACTGTTATTTGAGGGCTTTAGAATGGGCGACGGGGTCAGTTCCCCTTCACCTTTATTGGCGATTGGAGTCAACCTTTATTGGAATGATACGTGAGATCCGATCATTAAGAATGACATATATCTGCTTTGCTATGAACCTTAAGTAATGTAACACTATCAAGAACCAAATTAGCCTTTTCCGCTATTGGGGACCCATCATCTTGCAGGAGATACGAAGAAAAGGCATGGGTTTACGTGTTTTATGTTACGGCTCCTAACCAGGAAGCACTTATTTGCGTGGAACGCTTTACGAAGTTTGACGTGATTGTTTATACTTAAGAGAACATTGTTCAAAGCTTTATGATAATAATCATATAACTTAGCCCTCGTGTATTCAAACTGCATTGCCACCTCCAATAAAAGTGGAAAAAGGTTCGGTCACTGATTCCCTTTAAAAGGGAACACTGCCACCTTCCCAAAAGTTCTCAAATGTAACGCTCACTGGCGGATCCAAAAGTGTGATTTTGACAGTTTGGGGCCGGGGGGGGGCAAATCCCAAAAAAATATCCATAATTCGCCTGCAACTCATCGGATTTCGCTTGCTTATGTATCAATAACTGATTTAACTACAAGACTTTCTCTAGTAAAAATGTTGCTTAGTTTTACGACAAACTCAGAATGTGTCAAATTTTGCGACGATTTGGGTGGTTTTGGGGGGGGGGGGGCGATGGCCCCTTTGGCCCCCTGGATCCGCCCTTGTCAGTAACGCTGCTTGTTGGTATATGAAGTATGTGCTGCCGAACACGAATTATACATTTTGTTCTCACAAACATTGCTCATTTCATGAACATACGTTTTATATTTGGCTGATGACGTCATATGAAGGATTTTTTTGGAAAAAAAATAAAACCTTCACGCTGCCATAAGTATGACTAGTGTATGGCTAATGTATGGCCAAAGGTAAAACAAGTCCGACTGTAATCAACATTTAGTAAAGAGAGATTACGACATCGGCGCAGGGATCCCCATTCAAATACATTGGGGACTGGTGATGTTACAGATGTCAAAATCAAACTCGAATTTCTCTCTGATTCGACATCAGTGGTTGTTTTAACTTATACCATACATAATTGCAATGCCAAGCACGCAAAATGGCTATCTCAACTCAAATATAATGTTAAGGTGGCAGTGTCCCTTTAATGACGTCACTAAAATCGGTATATCTCATTTTGTTCGACGCAACTGCTATTTTTATAGATTACGTAAAATTGATGTACGTGAAGGTATACCAAGTTATACGTCGATATCTGCAACAAGTCGGAAGTTATTTTTGGAAAAACCGATGGGGATCGGATCCGACCCGTCCCCATGTGGTCGTGGGCTATGCCTCGTAGTTTTGGACCAGGTATTGAGACTCAAAAGTTGAGGGGGCGTTTCCCCCCACTCAAAAAGTTGACCCCCTGCCCCCCCCCCCCCCGGCTCCTAACGCCTATGGACCTGGGGCTTATTACCACGATCAAACTATCCCTGACGAGGATTGTCGTGCGCCTGGGACGAATTTAGACTAACCCGCCCGACACTGGTGCACTGCGCACAGTATCCGACATCCGCTCAACAGCCGCGGCGAATCTAAGCATACCGACAGAGGGATTTGGTTTGCGGAAAACAAATGGAGGTACTTCCTGAACTCTCGGCCACGGCCCAACCCAGGCTGTTCTATACATATTACCCGGGATACGATATTTCACTCCAAAGATTGGGGTAAACAATAGCATTTTATTACAAAATATTAAAGGAAAATAATCACCTTTGATTTAATGTCTATGCATTATCTATATGCAACCGTATCAGGGACGTAGCCAAGCGAGGAGGGGCACGGGGCCCATGAACCCCGCCCCCCCTGAGCGAAATTAATCACAACTAGATATGAATGAGATTCTCTGAAACCCGAACACCTACCCCCCCCCCCCCCCCAGGCAGCAACATTGGCTGAGGAGCAAAATGTGAATTTCACACTAGATAGAAGGAAGATTCTAGGAGCAAAATTGATTTTTTCCGACGAGGCCCCCCCCCCCCTGAGAAAATCCTGGCTAACGTGCCTGACACGTATGGTATCAAAAATTATATGGACCATCAAAATTGTAAGAAATGAATTCCCAAAATAGTTTACAAGTCATTTAAAGAAAAATTGCGCAATATTGTACGATGCCGCTTTGTAATGCATTCTCGAACGACGTAGAAGTTTGCATGTGTATAGCACAATTTTCTCGCAAACTTACTGAAATGGTTAAAAAATCCGGCGCTTGCGTTCCCACACCTGCAGTATTGCATGTCTGTCTGGGGAAGCTGCAGCAACATTCAGAAACACCGCATTCAAAATGTAACAAATCACTGTGCCCGTATAGTCAAAAGAGTGCTGTGGCACGACCACGTGTCTCCAATCCTGGCCGATCTGAAGTGGCTTAGATGTGGTGAGCTGCTGATCGAGCATGACGTAGCATCCCTGTTCAGAATATTAAACCACACTAGCACACCACCGGTGATCTTGAAACTGAGCGTGCTATATAGCGGCACTGTGTCGGCACGTGAGACCCAGGAAGAACCAAAGAACGTCTTTTACAGATCTGCCTAAGGTGCGAACTGAATAATATTCTCGACGCAGTTATATATTTCGTATCGTGTCAACTTGGAATGGCTTACCAAGCGATGTGCGCAGGTCCGTAACATTTCCAACTTGCATGCGAAGACTGCGTCCGCTTCTGGAGCAGTCAAACGCCCATGCCCATGCGGCATGCCTAACATGTGACAAATCTCATGTTTCTAAGCGACACTGGTCTCATATGTTTGTCGTACGATGTTATGGCCTACTGAGTACTGAGTACTGTGATTTGTTGCCATGACCTGAAAAGCCACACTGTGGAGGTCATAAAAATACATGATGATGATGATGATGATGATGATGATGATGATGATGATGATGATGATGATGATGATGATGATGATGAATGATGATGATGATGATGATGATGATGATGATTGGATGATGATGATGATGATGATGGATGATGATGATGATGATGATGATGATGATGATGATGGCATGATGTCCTGGAAGGGCACAGGCCTGAAAGTGTTCGAATGTGTATAGGTATTACTCGTTAGACCAGTCGCAGAATGGCTTGAGTCAAGATATTTGAAGGGGCATATGCCGCTGCAACTGGCAATGAGCCGGTTACGCTGATTCACTTTGTCGCCATCCAGTCGAAAAATGTTCGTCTGACCAAGCGATGTGCGCGATGTACGATATCAACCAAGAAAAGCTGCTTTAAGCAAACATGTTCGGATAAACATACTTGTACTGTTGGAGCATGTAAATAGGAAAGTTGAACGCATCCTGCACATTTTAATGGGAACGTTTCCTCTCGTTCAAATTTGCCAGCTCTGCGGGATGATCGCCGACCAGGGTACCTCCTGTTCTCGACGCTCATGGAATAAAGAGCTCAGAAAATAAAACAGAGAATCCTGCTCACGCCAGGGACGTAGCCAAGGTCCCTTCTGAGCGTTAAAACAGTCTGGCCGCGGGGGCCATGGTCCCCTCTGAGCGAACCAATTTACAATAGATAAAATGCGATTTTGCTGACGACCGACTGCATCCTCCCTACCCCCGGTCAACAAAATTCGGCTGAGGAGCGAAATTGGATTTTACCACTGACGTTTCCCCCGGCCTCCCTGATAAAAATACTGGCTACGTGCTTGGCTTTAGCTTGCGCACCGGGAAACATATCATCGCCTCGTTCGATAATCTACTTGATTTCATCCGATTTTTGACGCTGGTTGGGTATTTGAACTCAATACTCGCTTACTTGAACTAACCACGCCCCAGCAAAAGTGAAGAGAAGTTTGCCTACCGCTGTTACCACGCCACTTCTTGGAAACCTCGTGCACGGCTAGTCTGCGTTAAAACGCGAAGCATTTATATACAAAAATAAGCCTGTGTTGTACTACCTACCTACTCGATTGGCGACTGGCGAGGAACCCACCCAAAGGGCCGGATCTAGCCTAGGGGGGGCGGGCAAAAGGCCATGGCTCCCCCAAAGGTCTGAGACTATGTTTTGACCCCCCAAAAAAACGGTCAGACGTAACAGCCTGCTAAAAATGGCCTTTGCAACAGTCAAAAATACAGCCATCCACAGTGAAAACTCGGAAAATTTCGTGCGCTTCGCCGGCATGACAAAACATACGCAATTGTTTAATGCATAGAAAATTGGGGGAAAATGGGAAAATAAATATAATGAAGGTCTGCGGGTCTACCTTGGCGGTACCTATTGCTAGCCCTAAGGCACACTCTCTTTTCGTAAGATATTTACTTTTCAATTTGGGCTACAGTTAAAGGGAACACTGCCACCTTTCCCAAAATTTCTCAAATGTACGCCGCATGTGTGCTAAACTATTGAAGTAATTGCTGCCGAACACGATTATACATTTGTTTCTCACAAATAGTGCTCAATTTTCATAAAAAAGTTAAGTTTTAATATTTGGGCTGATGACGTCATATGAGGAATTTCGCGGAACCAGAGAAAACCTTCACTCTGCCTATGTAACGGCTAATGTATGGCCCAAATGTTAAAACAAATCGACTATGTCAACATTAGTATTAAAGGGACACTGCCACCTTAACTTAGAATCGAGTTGAGATAGCCATTTTGGTTGCTTGGCATTGAAATTATGTATTAGCAGTAGTTAAAAAAACCACTGAGGTTCGAATCACAGAGAAATTCGGAGTTTGCATGTTGACATCTTAACATTCCAGTCCCCAAATGTATTTGAATGGACGTGAGCACGATGTCGTCGTCTCTCCTTTACTAAATGTTGATTAACAGTCGCACTTGTTTTACGTTTTGGCAATACATAGCGCATACACTAGTCATATTATAGCAGCGTCTAAGTTTTTTATTTCCCAAAAATGCCTTCATTGTGACGTCATCAGACCAAAGTAATTTAGAAACGTGCTTTTTAGGAAAATTGAGCAAACTTTTTGTGAGAAATGAATGTCATATTCGTGTTCCAGCCAGCAATTACTTCATATTTTGCCACCACAAATGGCGTACATTGAATTCTTTTGGAAGTGGCAGGTCCCTTTTAGAGTTGAACGACGTCATCGGATCAGAGTCCCGTCAAATACGACTGGGACTGGGGATGTTACAGATGTCAAAACCAAACTCCAATTTCTTTGTGATTCGACCTCGGTGGTTGTTTTTAATTTATACTATACATAATTTCAATGCTTAGCACGGAAAATGGCCATCTCAACTCAAATATAATGTTAAGGTGGCAGTGCCCCTTTGAGCTAGTCGGCCGATTTCCGAAAAAGGTGACGCGAACGCATAGATGCGGACATCGGCACCAGGAAGCTGCTTCTGCGGTGCTCCAAGCTGCTGGACGAAAATGCTGATAGTGATTAGTGGGACCAGGCCAGGACCAGGCACGTAGCCAGGATTTTGCTCAGGAGGGGGCCACGTCGGAACCTCAGACATATGTTGCTGACCGGGGGGGGGGGTCGGTTTTTCAGAGAATCCTCATTCTATCTAGTGGTTGAATTTAAAAAATTTTTCGCTCAGGGGGGGGGGGGGGGGCATGGCCCCCGGCTGCCCCCCCCCCCCTTGGGCTACGTCCCTGCCCGGACCATCTCCCCAAGCCATTTCTCCCAAGGCTCCCCCAGATTTCGCCAGGCACTATTTATGTGCGGAAAAAGCCGTTACTGCGCTGCTGGTTTGAAACCATTTTAGCACTGATTACCAAATGTTTGTTGCAGGTTTTTCCGGTTGCATAGGTATACAAGTTAATATTTATCTATCCCATTATACCTACCCAAGTTTATTTAGCAAACTACTGCCACGGGTCATCGTGATTTAACTATCCGAACGAATCATATTTGTTAAAATCTACATAAATTTCAAATTTTTCATCTTTACCGAGATATGCAACCAGGGCAAAAATTGAATATTGGAACCCCAGATTCAGATAATACCGTATGTGTTATTACTGAGTCTGGTTCCCAATATTTCAATTTTCGTTTTTCCACAAGCCTAAAAATTGAAAACTTCTTACGACGGCTTCCGCGCGTCCAAATCGGTCGCCATCGTCAATAACGAAGCCCATCACCATCGTCTTCCGTTCCATGCAATGGTGAAATTGAAACAACAACATGTTAAGCTTTGTATTCTCTAACCAGGCAAAAACCGTCTTGTTTCTGGGTTTTGTACAAGCACCGTAACAAAATTTGCGCCGCTTCGCGGCGCTAAATAACAAATGCCTATTTTAATATAAAATCCACATTACAAAATGCTGCAAAGGCTTAAATGCACGCAAAAAATGAAGTACATTTTTGCGTCATTTCAGTCCATCCCCCACTCAAAAATAAGTGGCGACGCCCTTGGGTACAGTTGACAATTGAAATAATTTTGCTCTGGTAGGTACTGTACGGCAATGTCGGAACAATAAAAACTGCAAGCTGATGACCTTTTTCGGTATCTAAAGAAGTCGAAAAAACGAGAAAAAAAACAATAAAGAAATTATAAGAAGTCGTGTGGTTGCAAAATGAAGAGTACCAAATTTGGGAAGAAATTTGAAATTGGGGTAGGTAAGGTCCACTAAAAACGGTTGGCCCCCCCAACGGCCGGCTGGATCCGCTCTTGAACCCACCCAATCATACCCAATACCCCTGATCCCCTGATAGTGATGTGCATCACTAGCTGAATGGTTTATAACCAATCAGCTGCCAGTGACACCAAACTAGATACAAGCTTCATTTCATTCTTCTCTTTTGCCATTTAGTGCTGGTAATGGTGGCTATTCATGTTCACTATGTCTTCTTTTAATGAATGAATGTTGTTTTGATACCCCCAAGCCTGAACATCATCAATTAATATAATAACGGAGGCAGAATCGATTCAACCATGTTGAAGGCCGGCCGATGGGTTCGCCGTTCGACCCATGATGATCCAAAAAACGACCGACATTGGCCTTGTACTGTCCTTGGCTCGCCCATCAACGCCGCACAGTTCAGGTGGCCGCAAAACGTACGCGAACAAATAACTGCCATCATTCAACTACCATCATTCCACCATCATCATTCTAAAGACCATCCCGTCCCGCTTCATCCTCGACGTTCGGTTTTTCGGCCGGAAAGTGGCGACTCTACCGCGGCATACCCAACGACTCGGCATTCAGCCTGGCCTGCCACCTAGCGGGCGGCGCGACAACCATTCCCATGACAACAACTGTGCAGCATCGGTGCCAGCGCTGTGTGCGGAGAGCGCCTCGCGCGCGAGCTCGTCTCTCTTCGTCCGCGGGTTTCTCGGCAGTGCGTGAGCGCCCCTGACTTCAACACCCCTCTCCCCCCACGGCTCCAGCTCCGCCTCCCCGCCTGTTGCCTCCTCCCTCCTCCCCGTGCGTCGCGAGCGATCCCGAGCGCCGATTGGCGGCGGCCGGCGCCGTGTGACGTCATGTTGCCCCAAGGTCACTGGGTCTGGCCGGGCTCGACAGTGTGGTCGGCGGCCACTGCTGCTGCAGTGCAGCGCGGCATTGAGGAGTGCGGTGGCTCGCGCTGTTCGGCACCGGAGGCCGCCATCCGGCAGCAACAGCAGCACGGCAGGCCCGGCCGCATGGCCAAGCGCAACGCCCAGATGTATCCGGGAAGTAAGTAGCTTGGGGACGGGGCGCGGGAGGGCTTGGAGCGGCCGCAGCAGCGTTGTTGCCATGGGCATTGTTGTGCATGAATTGCAGAATTGATGTGATCCCATTGCGAGTCATGAAGCGTGGTGCTGTTTGCTAGGAGGAGCAGCGCTGGCGAAAGTCGCGCTGCTCCTCCAAGTCGCTCCATAGCTGATGAGCCACCCCGATGGACTTCGGAATGCTCATGAATACGCCTGAATACTCTTGTACCAACGTGAACTGAGCTGTCCACAAACGGACCGTTTCCCCAGGGACCACAGGAACTATTGTGTGGCAGCTCGTGCCACGTGCTGTTCATGGCTCCTGTTCGCACCGCTCCAGCCCGTGCATTGTCACGTGGCCGACTAATCACGTGGCCAATCACGTGGCATAATAAACAGCCAGACGGCACGATCGAACCGCGCGATTCGTTTTCAACTCGACTCGCCTCAGCTCGGGGCGGCTCGGGGCCGGCAGCTTGGGGCGGCTTGGTGCAGCTCGCGGCGGCTTGGGGGCAGCTCGGCTCGGGTCCCACTCGGGGGGGGCTCGGCTCGGCTTGAGGGTGTCCCGCACTGGCGGATACAGGGGGAGACAAAGGGGTCATACCCCCAAACGCCTGAAATCGGCGCAAAGTTGAAGCATTCTGATATTGACAAATATAAGCTACCTTTACAAAGGAAAGTTTGTTTTCAATCAGCTATTCATGCATAAGCAAGTGAAATCCGATAAGTTCTCAGAATTGTGTCAGACTTTTTGCGATTTGCCCCCCCCCAAAAAAAACAAAACGTGCCCCCCTCCCAACCAGCGTCCTGGATCCGCTAGTGGCGGCCCGGCACGGCTTTGCCCGGCTTGGGGGCAGCTTGAGAGCGACTGTGGGCGACTCGGAGACAGCTCAGCTCGAAGCAGCCTGACTCGGCTCGACTCGGCTCGACTCGGCTCGGCTCGGCTCGGCTCTGCTCGGCTCGGGCTCCTCGGGCTCGGCTCTGCTCGGCTCGCCTCGACATGACCGCCCGGTGCGACTCGGGCTGCTCGGGCTCCGCTCGTCTCGGCTCGACCTGAGGCCGTCCTCCTCTGACGACTCAACCATGTACCACTGCGAGGCACGGTCTCGGTGGCAATACGATACAGCCCGAGCGGCCGATCGCCAGTGCATCGGACACTGGCCCGATGACGCGAACGTGGCGCGACTGCGCCGCTGGAGCCGGCGTGGGTGGCATAGCATTGCCCCACGGACACATGAACCCAGGGCACGTGCAGACCTGTGGGTCGTAAAGGGAGCGAGGGCACGGACCGATCCGTGCCGTATCTGGTGTCGGCTATCGCCACCGAGTCGGATGACTTGTAGGGGTTTCTCGTGCCGACAGGCTGAGGGAAGTGGAGGAGGTACAGCGGTCTTTGTAAAAGGCTTAGAAGGAGCATGATTGATGCTGTCGAATGCTGTAGCTGGATTCTAACTAGATATGCACACTGCGCATACACGATGCGTGCAACTATCATAAGGCTTCCGTAGAGAATGTGCGGAAAAATTGACGAACCTCGAGTATTGTCTTCTTGACTATGACGTTTTTACGTTGCAGTCACAAGTTTCTAGGCGTGAGACGCCGACGGAACCAGTCATAAAATGGTAAATCGAATTTCAAAGCAGGTAGCTTTAGAGCCGAGAGGAAAGCCATCAACTGATCATATATGTGTGTTGCATTTCGGTCATTTCGGTATTTTACCACGTGAGGACTAATGCAATTGGAGCACACTAGACATTTTTTCTTCTAAGCCGAAACCCATGAACAGCCGACAGGGAGTGTCCCCGCACAGAAGATCACAGCATGACAGAGGGCGCCTTTGGAGGTATGCGGGAAGGGTGCATATTCAGATGTGTATCGTGTACCAGAGGTGCGCCTTTAGAGGATATGTGGAAGGGCACATTCAGATGTGTATCGGAGGGCGCCCTTGTAGGTATGTGGGAGGCAGGGGCGGCGCCACCGGGGGGGGGCAAANGGGGGGTGTTTGAACAACCCCCTCTAACTCGGCTCCCATGGCACGTAGACCAAAACAATAGACATTGTTCGAACCGTTATCAAAAATCATTTCGAAAACTATTTCAGGACTTTTTCGCTCACGTCAAAACTTAGGTCACAGAGGGGTCATCGAAGGGTCAAATTTTCAATTTTTAGAGACATTGCTCCAGAAAACCCCTAAAATATCTCGGAAAAACTATGCTATCTTAGAAAATAAACGTTTCAAAGACAATCGCTAGCCAATGCCAATTGCAATCGCCCTATGTCATCAAAATTGACCTCAGGTCAATAGTTTAGGCCTCTAGAGGTAATTAAAAGTCAAAAAAAAGCTTGAATTTTTTGACAAAAAATATTATCGTAATAACTCTTACCTAACAAAAGATAAAACGCCATAACTGTTTACGCCATCGTGTTTGTATCGTCAAGGCGCTTTTGACATATGTTACAATTTAATCATGTTAGGTCAAACTTGAAAAAAAATGACCTCAGGTCAAGGTCAAGTGGTGACCCAAGTTAGGTCATTTTTGCATACATAGATGTGTTTGACGAGACAAACACACTGGTGTAGTGGAGTTCTCTATCTTCATTATAGGAAGTTATGACGAAAATGTGTTGGTGACCTCGGATGACCCTTCAGATGACCCCGTAATTGTTCCCTGAGAAAAACCTGCCACTTGGATCAGACATAATGTCATATGATAAACATCATCCAGAAGGAAATTGGACTGATATCGTTCGGAACCAATGAAACATTTGATTATTTCTCCATTGACTTACAATGGGAGATCGCATAATTGACCCGACCTAGGTCACCGATACAAAAAAATCGAAGATAAAACATTTTGTAGATTACTAATGGACTTAATGTAACTAAAAGTTTGATATCAATCCTTAGAACTGTAGTCATGCACGACCGCAAACGTTTTTGTAGGTAGGGTCACTTGACCTGACCTTGTGACCTGACCTGACACGAAACTTGAATTTTCGCATAATGTCTGGAAAGAATCAGTGAATAGTTATGCCAAATTTGGCGGCGCTACGCGCCGCCGTTTTTTCGTTATCTTGATAAAACATGAGGGGGTGTTCAAACCCCCCCCCCCAGTGGGGCGCGGGTTAAGGCCGCTCCGGAAAAAAAGGTCCCGAAGGTCCCTACAGCTGCCGCACAAAGCTGCTCAACGAAGCCTCGGAAACCGCTCCGAGGCATGGCAACACCTCGTCGGTGCCGACATCCGAAGTGCTCAGGAAGGCTGCAGCTGAGGAGCGAGCCCGTGCGCGGTACTCGGACAAGCCCGTCGAAGACATATCCATCATTAAGTCAGTCTCTGCAATAATGGACATCCACAGCACCCTGCTGAAAGGATATGTGCACCAGCTTGCGGCCTCGCCCTTGATGGTACACGCGTATGGCGAAGAGATGCTGAAGCGATACGCCAAGAACAACTGCCATCTTCACATTGATGCGACCGGAGCAGTGTGTCACCAGGTCGGAACCACCAGGCCATTCCTGTACATTGTGGTGGCCTCTCCGTCTGAAGGCAGCTCCTACCCGGTGGCTCATATGCTTTCGGAAAAGCACACGGCAGCCAGCATTGGGTACTTCCTACTGCAGCTGGCACACGACTTCCGGAAGTGCACGGGAGGCTCCCGTCGACTGAAGCCACCCAGGGTGGTCACTGACCTGTCATGGGCGCTGCTGCACGCAATCAGTCTCGCGCTCGCTGGCACCAGTCTGCCGTCCTACATAGACCAGGCATGGGAACTAGCCCTGGCGGGGACGGTGCCAGCCGTCTCGATCTCGCTGTGCGCCTGTCACCTGACTCACAGTGTGTCACGTGCCGCAGTGACCCACCCGGGAAAAACCAAGACTAACGAGAGACGCACTGTCATGTGCCTGTTCGGCCGCATGGAGCGGGTAACAAGCGTTACAGAGCTCGACGCAGCTTTCCGCGACATGTGACGCCTCCTGCTCTCCAAATCAAAGCCGCACCTGGCTTTGCAGTCTTGTGCAGAAGACTAACAACCCGACACCACCGAAGAGGACCAGCCAGAAGCTGACGATCGGCGTTCCTACCGGGAATGCACGCGGCCGGGTCGCCACTTCACAGCAACGCGGAAAGCCGTAGAAGCTGAGCTGTGTGAAGGTGACGTTGCCATCACCAACACCTGCTTCGCTCCGGCCCTGCTAAGTCACTTCTGCAGTGTCGTCATGCGCCGTGGAAACGCCAACAACGACTGCGTGGAGAGCTGGTTCCGGACTCTGAAGCATGGTCTGATGCCGAAGAAGCGCAAGCTTGCACCGGGTGCGCTGATTGAGCTGCTTATCAGCCACTTCACTGCGCAAGCAGAGCCTGATCCCCAGCGCAAGGCCACGGCCCAAACGCTAAGGTGCTCCTGACCATGGCGACAAAGAAGAGAGATGGAGAAAAAAGCGTGCTCGGCGGGGCTTTTGATACCGAACAGCTCCGCTCGACATCGCCACTCACCTGTGTTCGGACGCCAGCCAGCAGTCAGCGCCCCACCAGCCGGCGACAAGTCAGCGCCCCACCAGCCAGCAGTCGGCGACAAGTCAGCGCCCCACCAGCCAGCAGCCGGCGACAAGTCAGCGCCCCACCAGTCAGCAGCCGGCGACAAGTCAGCGCCCCACCAGCCAGCAGTCGGCGAAAAGTCAGCGCCCCACCAGCCAGCAGCCGGCGACAAGTCAGCGCCCCACCAGCCAGCAGTCGGCGTCAAGTCAGCGCCCCACCAGCCAGCAGTCGGCGACAACTCAGCGTCCCACCAGCCAGCAGCCGGCGGTAACTAAGCGCCCCGACACTCAGTCTGGCGCGCGTCGACGCTGCTTGCGAAGTGAATGGATGGTAGACGATTCACTGGACGATAGCACTCGCACAATACTAGACATCCCGATCGCCGCACCGTACCGCGCATTCGCACTGAGGCTGGCCGGCGACGCCAGTGTTACCGCGGTGTGTCCATGCTGAACCAGTCGCGTGTAGACGTAGGTGTACCTGGTTATCTTGCGAAGATCAAACGCGAGATTCTGAGCCGCAGTGAAAGCCGCTGACTGTCACTCGAGATGCACCGTGCGTCGGAGCTCGGTACCTGGTGTATGCACTGTTTTATTTATATCGACGTTCTTCTCCTTAATACTTTTTATCTTTGATGACGTGCGTGTGTGAAAAGCCACCTTGTCGTGGACCTCATGTGAATATAATCTGAATCTTGTTTTGCAAGTCGGTGGCGACTCCTCCGGTGCTGCCGCTGTCTGTTTTCTGGCGGGATAGCGTTGAGAGATCGTGCCGGCACTGCATGGCTTCGCTGTTTGACGAGCAACCACCATCCCGCACGTGGCTCCTGCCATTCAATGTTGGGTACCATTGGGTGCTGTTCGTGGTTTGTTGGAGGCAGCAGCTGCTGGTGTTCTCGAACTCTCTGGGCTGCTGGCCCCGCGCGACTGATACCCGTGCAGTACAGCTACTGATGGCTGCGGTGAAGCTGCCACCTTCCATAAAGTTCTAAAATGTACGCCGTTTGTGGTGCAAAATATGAAGTAATTGCTGCTTAACACGATTATGACATTTGTTTCTCAACAAACATTCTCAATTTCATGAAAGAAAAAAACGTTTTAATATTTGGGCTGAATGACGTCATATGAAGGATTTTTTTTGAGGGGGAAAAAACTTCCACGCAGCCATAAGTATGACTAGTGTAATGGCTAATGTATTACCAAACGTAAAACAAGTCGACTGTAATAAATTTAGTAAAACAAGACGAAAGACATCGAACAGGGTCCAATTCAAAATTATCGGGGACGGGGAATGTTACAGATGTCAAAATCAAACTCGAATTTCTCTGTGATTCGACCTCAGTGGTTGTTTTAACTTGTACCATATATAATTGCAATGCCAAGCAGCCAAAATGGCTATCTCAACTCAAATATAATGTTAAGGTGGCAGTGTCCCTTTAACTGGGCTGGTTAGCGCCTCGTCGTCCCGGGCACGCCCCAGCAGACGGACGGCTGGAGCCGGGGGGGGGAGGTCCAAAGTTAATATGGTAGCACGGCGTACATTTTCCTACTAGGCCATAGGGTTACATGTTAAAAAACCATTTTTCGGGCCCACGGCTTTTTTTACCAGCAACCGATACGACAATGCAAAGTAGCTAGAAATGAAGCGTGAACGATTTTCTTTCGATTTCCGGGGTCAAAAGTTGGTACGCCGTGAGGTTCGTTTTCGAGCTATTAAGCATCTCGTGAACCTGCGTAGATCGAGCAACGGCCAAGCGCGAGATCGAATCCTGCTCCAGACGAAGCTTTTTATCAATATGACTGAATTAGGAGACGACGTGAAAGTCACTGACTGTGGTTTATTCAACTTTTACATAATTGGTATCTAAGAAAGGAATGCATTACAAATCCATTTAAGGAAAAAGTTCACTTGAAACATGAGGTTTTGACCTCAAATGGCATCCGCATAGATATTACAGCATAACGCATACAAAAGGGGTATTTAAATTCACATGTAATGCATTTATAATGAGATCCATTACAAATATTGTGTAATAGAGTCAGGCTCGTAGCCATATGAGGCAGCGGAGGCCAAGGCTATAGAACAACAGGTTGTCTCGTTCCTACGTCACCAGCTCTGCACTAGATTCTAGGTTTTAT
>VOPJ01015838.1:0-26719 GCA_014673585.1 Semibalanus balanoides | reverse complement strand
TTTGAATCGATGTCCCTGGGTCTGTTTATAATTTAGTAGCCGTGTTGGGAAACATTTCGACGATTGCAGTGCACATGATCGTGCAATGGACAAGTTGCAGGTTGTTTGGTGAATATGTGCAAAATAATAACAAAAATGTGCCTGATCAACGTGATACACATCATATTGCATGCAGAGCAATATTCAGAGAGATATTTGCATGTAAAAGTTTATTATTTATAAAGCACTTGATGTAGTGACGTAATTTAGCAATAATATGCGCATCCCTATGGAAAAGCATGTTATTAAAAAAAACGTGGCAAATATAAATGGTTAAACGCTTTCCTATGACTTACTGTTCACACCAAACTACTCAGAAATTCATTGGAAATTTATGTGGTATGTCTACAGCACAAACGCTCATTTAATATCCTCTAGAGCCGTACATGTTCGAGATAGACTCCGTTCGGCTGAGCACCAGCTCTGCCCTCCACTCAAACTCACCAAGCTGCTTACGGCTTACCTTTGCTCGGCAGATGGTCCGCACTGCAGTTCCCAGGCTGTCTAAGCTTGCTTCCTGTCTGGAGTTCTTCTTAAAACACCTATAACTCGTTAGTTAGCTACCACAGAAAGCTTGTTAAGTGGGCTCAAGTCCATATGGCTTGCCCTCAACTGTAAACATGCCGCAGAATTACCTACTTTGCAAAATGGACCGTGCCCTCCAGATGCTTGTCTTGAAAATAGTGTCTGTCGATTCCAGAGCTTTATGATAAGAGATCTAGATCATCCTAAAGGATCCGTTTGGCTGTAGCAATCCTGTTAAAATGACTTTGAGCTGCGTTAAGATTAATTGATTTGGCACAGTTGTTAGAATTCCACAATTTTAGTTTTGTGTTTGTTCAGTTAAGTTGCATGATTTCAAAATGAGCGATATCTCCTTATGCGGGCCATATCACCGTGCTTTTGATTTCTACGCAATTATGTGATGCTGAATTTTGCGATTGAAACCCTCTATTTTAGCAAGAATCAAGTGTCCCACCGAACTGTACTAAAACTACCACAGATATTCATTGCGCCGTGAACTATTGCTTTCAATTGGCGTCCACGACCATATCAGAGAGCCAAAATGGTTAATTACGTAAATATACTTTAATTATTTTAAAATCCCGTATAATTCAGCAGAATTTATATTAAATTGTACATCTACGAACCCACACTATTCCCTTGACATAATTATTGCGTTCAATCAAATACATAAAAACAGGGGTTAGGTAACCTGCAACTTGTCCATTGCCACCAACTTTGTTTGCACCACGTGTTTACGTTGTGCATTGCTTGTATTCAGAGCTCAATATATGCCTCACTTTGAATTTATAGAGCGAAATGTTTTCTTCTTTTGCATTTGGACCAGAATTGCTAGTGCTGATATAATTTGAATGTTATTAATAACAAAAGCTTATCAAATAGCTTTATTAATATACAAAATTTGTGAAAAGTGTTCGATACCTATATATTGCTGCATCGCTTCCATCCTCCAGAAAATTATTAGAAGACATTCGAAAAGGTCTTATGATTCCTTTAAGTAAAGAAGTAAAAAGTTCAGGAAGATCAAACCAGTTTAAAGCAAGAAGATACGATAAACATCAAAGAACTAACAAACCAGAAACAAGATAAAGTAAATATCAAGTTTTGATTAAAAGTGTGTACCATGATATGGGCTGCAACATAGACTGTGAAGTCTCCAAACTGTGCCCATTACAATCCTTATTCCTTATTCCTATTCCTAGTTAAATATGTCTCTATAATATTTGCTTATTCTTCGTTGCACTGCAAAGTATAATAGCGTTAGGAAGCTTGCGTTAATCCGCTATTGATGGGGGGAGCAAATATCACCCCCCATGACAAACTTTCGCGATTGCTCAAACCCCAACTGCGCCATCAACATGAAACTTTGGGTACCTTTTTCCACTACACTTCTGAATCTTTTTGTGCGTAAAAAAAAATAATTTTTTATATGTTTTTTATGTAAAGCAAATTAAGTGACGTTACTACGCATGAGTTTGACGATAAAACCAGTTAAACTTTTAAAAGGGCGTACAAAGGGCACGTTTTTTTAAGCAAAATGTAATAAACTGCAAAGATATAGTGAAACTCAATGCCTACCAAATGTCTATCTCGGTTTGGTAAAAATGTTGTTTTTGACAATCAATTAAAACCAAATTAGAAAAAATCGAAGATGTTTAAAGACGGAAGAAATGTTTGAGAACTCGATATGAACAATATCCAAACCAAATTTTAAAGCAATATATTGATTTTTGGCTGACTTATGGCTCCTTAAGTATGGCAACTCATGACGTCATATTTTCTAATTGCGTTTTGTCTTATAATGACCAGATGCAGACAAATGATTGTCAATACTGTATTCCTGGTACAAAACTAGTCTAGAAACATGTCTTTGTATCTAAATTTATGTGTTTCAAATTTTGACCTAAGTGACCGGACCTTGACCTGAGCTGGACACTAGATTCAATGGACAAGTTGCAGGTTGTTTGGTGAATATGTGCAAAATAATAAGAAAAATGTGCTGATCAACGTAATACACATAATTTTGCATACCGAGCAATATTCAGAGAGTTATTTGCCTGTAAAAGTTTATTATTTATAAAGCACTTGATGTAGTGACGTCATTTAGCAATAATATGCGCATCCCTATGGAAAAAGCATGTTATTCCAAAATTTCCCGTGGCAAATATAAATGGTTAAACGATTTCCTATGACTTTACTGTTCATCACCAAACTATCCAGAAATTCAACTTGGAAATTTAATGCTGTGTATGCCACAGCAAAAGCGTCATCTTAATAACCTCTAGAGCACATGTCGAGATAGGCTCCGTTTCGGCTGAGCACAGCTCTCTGCCCTCTCCCTCAACTTCAACCAAGCTGCTTCGGCTACCTGCCGGCAGGGATGGTCCGCACTGCAGTTTCCGCCATGGCTGTCTTTAGTTCTTCCTGGTCTGGAGATTCTTCTTAAACACCTATAACTCGTTTAGTTAGCTCCACAGGAAAGCTGTTAAGTGGGCTCAAAGTCCAGATGCTGCCCTCACTGAAACACTGCCCCAGAAATGTACCTACTTGCAAAATGCGACCGTGCCCTCAATGCTGTCTTGAAATAGTGTCTGTCGGATCCAGAGCTTGTATGGAAACTGGAAAGAGATCTAGATCATCCTTAGGATCCGTTTGGCTGTAGCAATCCGTTAAAATGACTTTGAAGCTGCCGTTTAAATATTATTGATTTGGTCACAGGTAGAATTTCACAAATTTAGTTTTGTGTTTGTTTCAGTTTAAGTTGCATGATTTCAAATGAGCCGATATTCCTTGAAAATGCGCCATATCACATGCTTTGATTCTACGCAATTATCGTGATGCTGAATTTTTGCGTTGAAACTCATTTTACAAATGCAGTGTGCCACCGAACTGCTAAAAAACTACCACAAGATATCATTGCGCCTGAACTATTGCTCAAATTGCGTCAACGACAATCAGAGAACAAAATGGTTTAATTACGTAAATATACTTAATTATTTAAAATCCTGATAATTCAGGGGAATTTATATTAAATTAACTATCTATAAAATATTTTAAATTAAATTGCGTTCAATCAAATACATAAAAACAGGGGGTTAGGTAACTTGCAACTTGTCCATTGAATGAGGTCAGATGGTAAAATGACTATCACTACCGAATTATACGTGTAAAGTAGCCCACAAAACATACCTATGTCATATGACTTGTGCATATATTTTACGCATAGTGACCTGACATTGTCTTTTGCCAACAATCTCACTTTAGCTCATGCAGAATGCGTATTTTACCACTGTGGGTGATGATGGTCGCAATCAAAGGCTTTGGATGGAAAGTAGCCCATTTTAACTGAAATGCTTTGATTTTAACCTCTGACCTGAACTGGACCTGACATGTGACCTAAATTTGAAAATTCAGAGTATGCTTTAGATGTGTCTCATCGAGAGCTTTCTAATGCCGCCTTACGTGTCTCTTTGTGATCATTGGTTCCGGAGATAACGAGGAGGCAATATCCCCCCTCCCCCGGCCAATGACGTTCGGCTGAGACCCATTGCAATGACCCGTGATAATTGTAATTGTATTGAGGTTCACGTCGCCCCCCCCCCTTAGTCAAATTTCATTAGACGAGTCCCTGGCTGACAATTATTACATTGCTGTTTGATTCAGACTCACTGATGATGATATCGTCTGGTGATCACTGCACGCTTGTCGATTTAAAGTCGTCTATGCTGTACCGATGGCTAGTGATTGCGGCTAGCTGACGGCTGTGAGAGGCCTTCGGTGATCGCACTGGCAGACCGACGCTCGCGCTGTCTCGATTCTCCCCCCCCCCCCAAAGACTGCGCGATAACAAAGTCTTTTGCCGCTCAGTCAGGCCCACCAGCCCAGGAACGGCGATAGGGGATGTACTAGTGCTAACCCGTCCGCTCCGCGGGGTGATTACAGGCTGGGTGGCGGTGCGTGCAAGCCAGTGATAGGTGATCAGGGATCGATAACCCGCACTACCTACCCGTGACACACCCGTCGTACCTAGAATACGTTGTTATACCCGTCATACACCCGAGTCTCCTGGATGGTGTCTCGTATCTCCTGGTTGGAAGTATCCTACGGAAAAAACCTTCCCCCACTCCTCCCCGCCCAACCAGCCCATGTCCTATGGAACGCACTTCTACTGTGGATTTCAGGCCGCGAGAGACCCCGTTTTTTGGCGATAGTTTGTTAAGAAATGGCCGAATCCGAATCAAAATTTCGCACTGTCTATTTCGCCTCAGGCGCCGATTTCTGTCCGTATAGTCGGTTAACAAAAAATAAAAACTGATGGTACTTGTCATTGACTCGAAACGTTTAAATCTGCTGGTAGACCCATTTCCACAGTAGAGGCTACCGCGACGAAGGTTGTGACCTCAAAAGCACGTGCTGTCTTATCGTCACCATCGTCGGTAGTCACGTGCTGTTGAGGTCACAATGCACATCCTTCGTCACGGTTATACGCTTCTGCTGTGGCGGTAACTGGGATTTGGTTATACTAACCGAGCAGATTTTTAACGTTACGATCAATGACAAGTTACCATAAGTTTTTGATTTTTTGTTGACAGACTATACGGACAGTAATTGGCGCCTGGGCTGAAATAGACTGTTGCGAAAATTGTAATCGGGGTCGGCATCCTCTTAACAAATATCGCCAAAAAGCGGGGTCTTACACGGTCCTGAAGACCCATAGTTCGGGCATATCCGCGGACTATGGAGGTATCTACACCAATGCAGCACTTGAAGTAACTGGAACTGTGCGAACAAACACACAGACAGACTTTCTTTAAGTAGTAAATTAGATTACTCATCAATGTATTCGTGTGCAATAGAATGCGAATTATGCGGAAATAATGCGAACTGGACGAAGCGACTGTTATAGTCCGTTGGTGTCCATAACATACATACTTCAGTGGCATGAGGTAGGAAAACATGCATAGCTGATAACGGATAACATGCCATGGACATTGGACATTCGGCATGGTATTGCTGTTATTATGTAATGAAAAAGAAAACGGACGATTTCGCTGGGTAACCGGGACGAACCCTACTCTTACCAAACTGCACCAAGAGGTCTTTACCTTGCGCTGGGTGCCGGGTGGTTACCCAGGCACCGTGGGTGGTTACCCCAGCACCCACCTCGTAGCCCACTGGAATTGGGGGACGGCCCACGCTCCCCCGGTACGGCGGTTTGTCGCCGCCGCCCCGTGACGTGCAGAGCCAAGTCGCACCCGGCGCGGGACGCGGGAAATCCTCACAGTGCGCAGACAAGTCGCTACCCATATGGAGGACTGGGGTTCTACGAACTCAATAATACACCTTCCGGATATCCTGGCAAAAGTATATAGGGTGTTAGGACGTTTCAGGGCCATTGGCGAGGGATACAGTGCAACCACGGCAAATGAGACTTTGGATGGGAAATCAGGGTGTTGGTTTCTATTCAGTTGGAGAGCTTCAGTCCCCCCCCCCCCACTTGGGCTTCAGCCCCCCAACTTGGACGAGGAAGTGGGTCAAATCCGGAGAGAAATCTGTATTTTATGGATTTCGATGGTATTTTAAGCGATTTTTGTTTGCTAATTGGGTTTTTTGGGCTCGCCGACAACTTAGGTAAATTGCGCTCATTAAACGATTTTTCCCAGTTCAGCCCCCCCCCATTTTTCTGGAGAACCTACGCCCCTGATCTTGACGCCCCTGATGGGAATACAATCGGTCGATAACTGTTGAGTGTTGAGTGACTTGTTTCCCGAAATTGGGTAAGTCTCCTCGTCTAGGAAGCCGAAGGGTTCAAGGATATTGGCAGTTGGCACACGCCCTGATGGATTTAAGGAAGGATGATATATTGACCAAGCCAGTTATGTTATATATTAACCGGAACTTAAAGGGGTCTACCCTAGTATATTCGATCGAATGCTATGAAATGACTAAACACAGAGTATGTAAACACATAAACCGTTAAAATATGTAACGGTTCTGTTATTAGTTAGTCATAAAATCCGGGAACTGTGGAAATTTTGATGAAATAAAATATTGTACAACATGATGCCATTTTCAGATGTACGTCATAAACGCTTCACACCTCCCAAGCTTATGGTGAATCGAGTTCGACAATCAGTGCGTTCATGTGCGCCGGTTCTATTACACACAACAGGCACGCTTTCGAGTAGTTTTTTTCCGTGACGTCACATGGATTTTATTTTTTGACTGTTTCAGCAAACGGAAACACAATTTTTGTCCTAAGTCTTAACCGAAGAACAAATATGCTTTTAAAATAGGTACCAAATACACTTTTTGGAAGTTTTAAACATGAAGGAAGCAGATCAATGACAAGGTTAATGCCAACCCTCCGTGACGTCACGGCTGCTAGATAGCAATGGAAGGGTCCGACGGAAAGCATGGAGAGGAAAACGCTTTCCGCAGTACGCTCCATTTGTTCGGTGAGTGACATTGATTTGCGCTAAATAGGTATTGTTATATATAGGTATGATATAGTTATGTTTGTCATTTTAATAAAGTTAATATAGATTGGGATGATCAATAGCATGACAATATGTATTGTATATATAAGCAAAACAGAATATGTTTGATAAATTTGGCGAAATGTAGCCAAGATCGATTGACCTTAACAGCAAATCATGGCTACAACTCCATGACGTCACCGCCAATCCGGTATAAACCGGCCATCTGGTATAAACCTTGGCGGTTCGCTAAAAAAATCTGCTCTAGAGCCGTTGAGGGAGAGTTTTGGGATAAACGAACCGTGGGTTATATGCTATCTATCGATATATAAGCTACAATTCTGCCATCTCAGTTCAAAGCCCCATGTTAAGCTGGACGCAAGAAGCAAGAAGCCTCTCAGGAGCCACTCGAGAGACTTTAAGAAGCCCCTCGAGAGCCAGTCGGGAGCCTTTGAGGAGCCGCTCGGGAACCTTGAGGAGCCGGTCGGGAGCCTTTGAGGAGCCGCTCGGGAGCCTTGAGGAGCCGGTTGGGAGCCTTTGAGGAGCCTCTCAGGAGTCTCTCAGGAGTCTCTCAGGAGCCTCTCAGGAGCCGCTCGGGAGACTTTAAGAAGACCCTCGGGAGCCAGCCGGGAGCCTTTGAGGAGCCGCCCGGGAGCCTTGAGGAGCCAGTCGGGGAGCACTTTGAGGAGCCGGTGGAGCCTGAGGAGCCGCTGGGAAGCCTTGAGGAGCCCGTCGAGCCTTCGAGGACGCCGGTCGGGAGCCTTTGAGGAGCCGGTCGGGAGCCACTGGGTACGGTTGAGCCAACCATCGCGCGACACAGCCCCACTCTGTGAGAGACGGCCGGCCACTGTTGTATCGTGTCGGACGCCGTGTCACGGGTCATTGGGAGCCTCCGAACCCGGCCTGTTCTATATGAGCTGCGGCGTACAGCGGCGAGAAAAGCCTACATATGGGGTGGCTGGCCGGCCCGCTCGCTCTGCACATAAAGTGAAGGCCCCGACATTACTGGCGATTCAATATAAGAATTAGATTAGCGCTTTCATTTGGACAAATTGTATGCTATGAAATGGGATATATTTAGCAATATGTCTTCAGTAGGCGCAACGTTGTATATGACGTTGCGCCTACATGCAGTACCTACTACCTACACAGTACCTACACATGGATAGCAAACACATTACTCATTGATATAGGATATGTGCAGGAGCGATGTCTTCGGAAAATGATTGGTAGGGCTCCAATACTAACTTAAGAGATTTTAAAGTCATTCTTACCCAGGGGCGGTCGCAGCCCTGGTCTTTGGGGAGGGCCAACTAGGCAAGGGGGTCCTTGGTTGATCTAAAAGGGCCTTTGGTTGCAGACTTGTAATGACTCATATTTTTTTTTAGTCGACTCAAGTCTGACTCAAGAGCCAAGGAACTGACTCGACTCTGACTCAATGGTGTTAAAAACAAATGAGTCGAACTCAACTCATTGACTCAAGTCTGTTTTTTTAAAAAATTTATCGAATCAACTTATGTACTCAAGTGCATTTTAACAAATTGATTTCGAATCGACTAAAAGAAACATTGAGTCCGACTCAGTTTGACCTCATCACAAGTTTCATTATCACTTGATGTTGACAACTGGGGGGGTCGGGTGTCAATCAAAAATCGGCATCCCTATCTATATGTAAATTGGTTGGTGCCTCAGGTGAAGGGGCCGTGGCCCCAGTACCGCGTGGCTATGTCCCCTGTTGCATTGAACTCACATTCTTTGAGTCGAATTCAAGTCTGAACTCACAACCTAAGAACTGACTCAACTCTTGACACAAGTGCTGTTTCAAACAAATTGAATCGACTCGACTCCTTGACTCAAAGTCCGCATTT
The DNA here is from genome assembly GCA_014673585.1 of Semibalanus balanoides. Taxonomy (NCBI): domain Eukaryota; kingdom Metazoa; phylum Arthropoda; class Thecostraca; order Balanomorpha; family Balanidae; genus Semibalanus; species Semibalanus balanoides. Next base: position 17,808 of record VOPJ01015838.1, on the reverse strand, counting down.
TACCAAATGATCGACTCAACTCAATGACTCATCCAATGGCGCCACAATAACCCTTCAGTAGTTACGGCGCCCTAAAAGCCGCAAATCAACAACAACATGACTCATCCGAAAATGTCTGACTCATGATCAACTCATGACTCAACTCTGAGTCAATTTACAAGCTGCTTGGTTGGTGTCTGAAAGGTCCCTGGTTGGTCTGAAGGGGCCCTTGGTCGGTGCGAGGGGCCCACGCTGATTTGAAAAGGTATTTGTACACTAGAAGTTTTTAAATTATAAGTAGCTTTTAAACTCACTGCGAGGGCCCATTTACGCTTCCAGAGGCCCTTTGGCCTTCAGAGGCCCCCTGTCTGGCCTTCATGAGAGGGCCCTCTTACTTCACGACACCATTCTCACTTTCAAAGGGCCCACTCTCAGGCACGTAGCCAGGATTTCGTAAAGGGGCAGGGGCGCCTAGAAAGGGCCCTTTTCCCGAGCGTCGAAAGGGACCCCTTTCCGAGCTTTGAAAGGACCCCCCATCCGAGTGTTAAAGGGCCAGATGAAAAGATAATGATGGATAATGCAGTATGACAGGTATGGTATGGGCCATACCAACTTTTAGGAGCTGGAGTTAGCAATCTGACATATCAACTTTGGAACCAGCGACAACAGTTTGGAATCAGCCATGCTAACTTTCCCCCCAAAAAGGCTCAAGACATGAAACTCTGAAATTAATTGCTCCGCGGAGTGGCGCGAAAATTTAAGCCTTATGCCCTGTATATTAAAATGTAACTGAAATTTTAAGTCTTATGCCTCTTCAATGCGTCACATTGCGTATGGTGTGAATCTATAAAATGTTATTGTTCGCTTAAAAGTGCGGTAAAACAGTGCTAAGGCGAACTATTTTGCCCAAAGGAAAGTAGCAAAATAGCACATAAATACGCCGAGAGACGGCGTGATTTTTTAGCCGCATATAATACAAATTATATCGTAAATTGCGCCGCGAAGCGGCGCAAAAGAAATTGGCAACTGCATTCTTACTGTTTAAAGGCCCAGTGTCCCTTCAGATCGTCTAGGAGCCGCTTCGACCTATTGAACGCCCTTCCGACCTGCTCAGGGGCTCAGCTGGGATCCGCAAAAAGACGTGATGTGGAGTGGGTGATCCGTGATATAGATTAAATACAAAGAGGGCTTACTCAACAAGACAAATTTAAAATCGGAGCTTTCGGGTGTTACCGAATGCGCTTTAATCGCTGACGACGACTGTTATGATCAATGCCCTAAACATCCGATTTTATTTTATTTTACTATGGAGTAAATTCTCTTGGCATTTAATCTTCACCTGGGATCTCTACGTGCTTTGGTCCCTTCCAGACTGACCAGGGACCCCTCTGACATTCCAAGAACTCTTGACTCTGCACCGACTCTTGTGTGTCAAGGGGCCCATTCGGCCTGTTCAGAGGTCCCTTCGACCTGGCCATGGAATGTGCTGGCTGCTTTCTCGCCCTGCCGACATGCTCAAGGGGCCCTCCGACTTGTCCTGGGCCCCTCCGTGCTGGCTAGAGGCCAATTTGTTATGTTCAGGGGCCCTTCTTACCCACCCAGGGGTCATTTCGGTCTGGTTAGCGGCCCTCCAATCTGGGCCCTTTGAACTTCACATGGGTCTCTGGTCTGTCCAGCGGCCCTCCAGCCTTTTCAGGGACCGTTCTGACCTAGCAAGGGACTTCGCTGGCTACTTTGTCGCCTTGCCATCATGCTCAGAAGGCCTTCCGACCTGTCCAAGGGCCCTCTGTGCTGGCTAGGGGCCATTTTACGTGTTCAGGGATCCTTCTGTTCCGCTCAGGGGCCATTTTAGTTGGGACTGTGCTAGCCATGGGCCCATTTGACGTGTTCAGGGGCCCTCTGACCTGCACAGGGGCCCTTTGAAATTCCAAGGGACTCTCCAGGGTCCTTTAGTCTACTCAGGGGCCCTCCTGATCTGGCAAGGGACTGCACTGACTGCTGTTTCGCCTTGCCGTCATGCTCAGAGGGCCCTCCGACCTGCCCAGGGGTCTCTCTGTGCTGGCTATGGGCCCATTTGACGTGTTCAGTGAGACCCTGATCCGCTCAGGGGCCCTTTCTGTGTAGCCAGGGTCACTCTGATCTGCACGTGGCCCTTTGAACTTACAAGAGACTCTCTGGTCTGTCCAGAGGCCCTCCAGTCTGCTCAGGGGCCCTTCTGACCTGGCAAGGGACTGCACTTACTGCTTTGTCGTCTTGCTGACATGCTAAGAGGGCCCTCCGACATGCTCAGGGGCCCCTTTGTGCTGGCTATGGGCCCATTTGACGTGTTCAGGGGCCCCCTGACCTGCTCAGGAGCCCTTTCGGTCTGTACAGGGGCTCCTCTGACCTGCACGGGGCCCTTCGAATTTTCAAGGGACTCTCTGGTCTATCCAGGGGCCCTCCAGTCTACTCCGGGGCCCTTCTGACCTGGCAAGGGACTGCGCCGACTGCTTTGTTGCTCAGGGGGCCCCCTGATCCGCTCTGGGGCCCTTTCGGTCTGTGAAAGGGCCCCTCTGACCTACACAGGGGCCCTTTGAACTTCAAAGGGACTCTCTGGTCTGTCCATGGGCACTCCAGTTTGATCAGAGGCCTTTCTGACCTGGCAAGGGACTGCGCTGACTACTCTTTAAGCTTTCTAAGGACTCTGGTCTGTTCAGGGGCCCTCCAGTCTGCTCAGGGGCCCTTCTGACCTGGCAAGGGACTGTGCTTTCTGCTTTTTCGCCTTGCCGACATGCTCAGAGGGCCCTCCGACCTGCCCAGGGGCTTCTCTGTGCTGGCTACGGGCCCATTCAGTGTTCAGGGGGCCCTCTGATCTGATCAGGGGGCTTTTTGGTCTGGTCAGGGCCTCTCTGACCTGCACAGGGGCCCTGTCAACTTTCCAGGGCCCTTTGGTCTGTCCAGGGGCCCTCCAGCATTTGCCAGGGGCCTTTCCGACCTGACAAGGGGCTGCGCTGGCTGCTTTGTCGCCTTGCCGACATGCTCAGAGGGCCCTCCGACCTGCACAGGCAACCTCTGTGCTGGCTAGGGGCCAATTCGACGTGTTCAGGGGCCCTCTGACCTGATCAGGGGCCCTTTTAGTCTGGTCAGGGGCTCCTCTGACCTGCACAGGGTCCCTTTCAACTTTGCAAGTGCCCTCTGGTCTGCACAGGGGCCCTCCAGCATTCGCAAGGGCTGTTGCGAGCTCCAGAGGGCCCACTCCGAGCTCCAGAGGGCCCGCGTTGGTCTCAAGAGGACTCGCTTTAGCCTTTAGGAGTCATTCTAGCATCCAGTATGCATTCTGGCATCCACTGCAAAATGCAAGGTTTTCTGATGAGACATTGAGAGCGGCTAAACTTTTTCCAACACCCTCCGCATGGAGCTGCTTAAGTAGTTACAAAGGTGGCATGTGCAATGTGCATGGTGGAAGAATCCTTCAGTGAAATGCGAACTTTTGAGATGACTATCAAATCCTCTTTTTTCGTACGGTAGGTTTATAACAATGCTGATGGATCATGTTGTATGTCGAGCAGCGCGTGACTAGTTTCCTCATTTAAATTATTATCTACCAGACATTGACTATAAAAACAATGCCTCCGTTTGTATTTCTCGAGTCCTTATTTGGTGTGTGTGCAGTTTTGCTATTTGATATGATTGTACCTTTTTGTGATATTTTGATTCAGTTGATCTTTAATGGTTTTTAGTTAGAATACCTACCTACCAGACATGTGCCTGGATCCGGAATCCAGCTGATATTCGGATTTTTGTCTCCTGTGTCCCGGGACCCACATGGGACACCAGATCCAGGTACACAATAAGCTGAGGGTTCCACAAAGATTCCAGGTCCTGATTTATATTATGCCGAGGGATCCACTGGGATCCCAGATCCAATTTTGGGATCCAGGCATGCTGGTAGGTACCTAATTCTTGCTTATTTTATCATATTGGACAAATTAATTACGATATCTATGTTTGCTTATATGTATGTACAATTTATAAGGTGATTTGCAGGTACTAATTATCGACATAGTGCATACCACAAACGCCAAATAGATTACACAAATTGTGATGTCGGTCCCTGAATCCTGTGTTTCAAGATCAGAGGCTCGTTTAAATTAGAGATCCACTGAGATCGAAGATCCTGAAGCATTTTACGCTAAGGGATCCAGGAGGATCCCAGATCTTCATGCATTTTACGCAGAGGGATCCACTGGAATCCAAGATCTTCATGCGTTTTATACCGAGGGATCCACTGGGATCCCAGATCCAACTTCGGGATACAGGTAGAAGTCTGCTACCTACAGTAAAAAATGAGTTCACATCCATTAAATGTTCTCAAATCAGGTCCAGAATCGTTACTTCAATTCACGTTTGAGCCACGTAAACCACAGAGCTTCCGACTCGATCACGGCTGCCGATAGCGCTCTCATGCGCTGTCTACGACGGCTATAAACAATTACCGGCCGCTGGATCCAGTTACGAAAACCGAAGCCATCTATAGAGTTCCCGTGAGAGTGGGCCGGGAGAACCGGTCCTGAGTGGGTCTCCGTCACCGTCCCCGCCCTGTCCGCCCTGTCCTGCCCGGTCCAGCCTGGCCAAAGTGACGCCATAGTTCACACGCGCCGGTCGCAGGAAGTTTGCTCATTACCTCTGAGTGACCGGCGCGCCAGGCGCGGCACCAGTGAGGCCAATTAAAGGCACGCGCCGTGAGCTGCCGTTGACTGCGGGGACACCGGACCTGGAGCGGCCACAGCCCTGATTAGGTCGTGTCTGGGCGCCGGCTGGGGCCCGCTCCGCAGTCCACGCCAAGACCAGACGCAGGCGGACTGTGATCCTGTATTGAAACATTGGTGTGGATGCTGAACAGAATGGAGTGCGGCGTGCTATTGATTCCTGCATTTGTAATGGTTTAGTGACTGTGCGGCTTTTTGAAAAATTAGAGGATCGCTTACAATGACTTGTGAAATGTATTTGCGTAGTCTTGTCATTCGTGTCGATTCTCTGACACTGTTCACCACAATCATACCAAAATAATATCGGTCACCGTATTTTATATTTATTTAAAGGGAAATATTGACCTTTTGACACAACAACGGAGATATGATTTGAAATCGACAGACAAGACCGACTATTATGATTATGTGCCCTACCGTCCTAAACATTTCACAATCAACAAACATTGAATACAATCGTGTCCGAATTAGCAGTTAACTTATGCACCCAACAGTGACCATTTTAGTGTCGGTGATTTGTTTCAGGGATATTGTCCAACGTTGAACAGATTTGAAGGAAAGCGCCAGATATGTTGTGCTTTCAATAGTGAAAGGAAAACATTTATCATGAGCTCCGAAAAAAGTATATGAACATTGAACCTGCTTTTTTATTTTTTCAGAACTTTCAACTTTGAATTGGGGGATGATTGTATTTCATTCCTGAATTTAGGTCACATAATTTGTATACCAGAACGGTAGCCTAAGAAAATGTTGTAAGCAAAATACAAAAGGTCGGTCATGTATCTTCCCATAGGAAGGCGGGGCTCTCGGTAACACGCCCTACTTACACCACTCTTAACCGCCTTCGATTCGGTGGCCGCTTGTTAACACTAGGACTCAGAAGCCGGCCTGCGTGCAAGTGTCTTCCCCGTCATAAGAACCACTTCCTCTTTGTTCGTGCGGACTATTTACTGTCCAACCAGTATCTCTAATATATTCCTGCAGATTTCCAACTCGTCCAGCTAAGTCGCCTTAGTAGTAGCATCCAAATACTCCAGGGAATATGCGCTGGGGCACACGGTAGGGAAATAAAAAAAACAAATGGTTGACCGTAAAGCAGGCAGAGTGGGGGCATCGTCCGTGCACAGAGTGCATAACGGCAAAACAGCCGAATTGTTGCTAGCTGCTGCAATAGTAAGAGGAGGAGAGGACGTAGAACGATTACGATGGATACACACTATTTCTGTCACTATAAGTATTTTTCATTCTGGTTCTGACAAAGATGTAAACGTTCATGATTGACAAGATATATAGATATTATATAGATATATATTATAATATGATATACTATATATAGATATCATAGATATAGTATATATATATAAAGTCAAATCCTCATATTAATTTATTATTGATGACCAAGATGCGTTTCGTAAAGTTACTTCATCATTTGGTCATTAAAAAGGACATATAAAAACGGATGATCGACACTTCAAAAATACATGCAAAGTTCATTCACTACACGTGATTGTTTTGTCTACCAGTTTCCTAGTAGGCGAAGCAATTATATGTAATGCAATAATAATGCAAGAATGCAATAATGCGAAAGAAATGCAAGAAGGAGTGCAGTTATTATAAATGCAATTATTCCAATTGAAATGCAGAAGAGGAGGAGGGCCGAGGTAGATCGAGAAAGAGCAGATAGATAAAAAAACGAGAATTTGGCGCTGGGGAAGCGATGCGAGGAGCGAGAGTGACTGGACAGTTAAACAGGGAAGCCTGGTAATGCATTCTCGAAAGAGACGCCGAAAGGAGAGTACACTTTGTACTGAAGGAATGCACTTCAAGAAGAGTGTGAAGGTTTCTTAGGCGAGAAAGCTAGACATAAATAGAGAAAGTGCGTTATAAGAACATGATCTGATTGCTTGCAGGAGCCCTACTGAGAGAGAGGAACCTGAGAGCTGAGCGAAAACAGTTGCCACGATGTGACGTGCAGAGAGCAGAGATGAAACTGTATGGCATTGTATGGTTTATAAGAGCTTCCGAAGTGTGCGAGTATACAATTCCGTTGTCTTAATCATGTCGCGCCTAGATTTCTAGATGCCAAGAAAATTGATGGAGATGCAGTGAAAGTCAAGCACAATGCAGTCTTGTGTCATTCAATAGAAAGATTCAATAGTAAAAAGAGGAATTGACCTGTTATCTGGACAAGATCGTTTTGGAGGAGAGAGAAGAGAAAGACGAAATTTTGGCGTATTGTAGATACGATACATTAATTTGATTTTGACTACAGATTAAGTATGAAGCTGCGAGATACTTAGTACCGTTTCAAATTGCCAAAAGTTTGAGTCATGCATATTGTTGATGTGGTCCCCGGTCCTGCTGATGGGATTTGAACCCATGCTTGCAGCATTTTTGTTAAATGGATAGTGCCACCTCGCAGGCTAATATCGAGTTTGTGATGTGTATCGGTGGATTAACCCATGGGCGTAACCATCACTGGGTACACTGGGTACAGTGTACACAGTAAAATTGGAAACCCCGAAATTGACTGGTTACTGTACTCAGTAAAACTCGTGGAATCAAACTTGCATTTAATCGACAACGAGTCTACAAACAACATTAACTTCATAAATAAAAGAATAATATAGAAACAACTAAACACAACACAGAAATAATTTTAAACTGTTCAAAGAGAAATAAATGAATAAGAGAGACAAGACCCGTTGATGAGTGTGATTGCCAAAGGGAGAATTCGAGAGAGCAGACGAGCGAAGGTAATATGTCCGGTGTGCGCGAGAGGTTGATGTATTGAGTACGTAGAGCACAGGGATGCGGAAAGTGATGATGAGAAACGGTGGTAGAAGGTGCAGAGGGTCGGAGTATGGACGTGTGGAGATGCGGCGTTATGACGTCAGACCTGAGCATTCACCGAAGTACCAGATCGCCCTGAGACTAGGCAGGCTTACGAGGGGAGGCCGAGAGCGTGGAGCACGATAGGCCCTGGCGGAAGCGGTGCCGAGCACGGCACGACGCGAGAGGCGGAGGTGCAGCACGAAGGAAAAACCAGAGACGCGGGATGTCTCAAAGCAGCGACATGCAGCTTGAGGGACAAGGGAGGACACGACAGCCCGTCAGTTCCCTAACATGTAACCCATATACCACAGGCGCCATCGACGGAGTTCGTGACTCCACCCTATCAGGAAGCTAGGAATTGACCACCAATCGTAACGGTAAAAGAATGATTGTAAAGCATTATTCAAAACGATAGTCTGCAAGAATCTGTCACGAAACACGGAATGAGGCTCGTTTTTTCTTTACGGTCGGGTTTCAACAGAAAACATAAAGCTTTTCACAGCTCACAACAGGAAATTTCGCGCTGTTTCGCGGTGGATGACGGATGACGGCTTACTTTGCAATATTCGAAGATTAAGACCGCTAAGAGACATTCTTTAGGAGTAATTTTTGGTTTACTCCCATGTCAGGATCATGCATGTTCACTGCATGTTCACTGTTCAGTGATTCCAGTATGTGTAAGTAGAGCAGGTGTCAGAAAAAAGACATACGGGAAGACTAAAAAATTTGCTTCCAGTGCCTGATCCTGCTGTATTTTACTTGCTTGACCGTTCGCCTTGCATACTCTCTCGAGGCAGATCTGTGTTTGCGGCGCTGTTTGGGTGCGATGGCTTTTATATATATATATATATATGATTGACGGTCAGACTGTAGTTTCTGGTTGGCATAACTGTTAACCGTTTGCCCCAGTTAAAATTCCACCTCGCCATTTTTAATGAATTTTAAATGTGAATGTGATTATAGGAGGTGTATATTTATTTATTCGTGATAAACATGGCTCGTAATCGTTAACTATATAAAACTACTTATTATGTTTGAAAATAGTCTTAAGCTCCCAACAAATATCACAAAAAAACGATCGTATATTGCGGGCCTGACCCTTCGTCAGCGATTTCATTATCAAAGATCGCTGACGATTCGTCAGATCCCTGACGAAAGACCAGCCACGCAATATACGATCATATGTACCGCTTTTTATATTAGCTAAGAGCTTAAAACTATTTTCACAAATATATTTTTTAATAGCTTTATATACATCATGCTCGCTCGTCCAACAAGCACTTCATCATCCTCATCGTTGACTAAACTAGGACTCAGCATCATGCGAAGTCGCAAAATTTCACGCCGCTTCGTGGCGCTATCGATGGCATCTCGTCTATGAAATGGAAATGCGCATTCAAAATGAATACACGACTGAAATACAAGCAGGTTAAAAATACGGGCAAATTTTTCGTCATTTAATTGTCAACCGACTCCCACTAACAAAAAAACACCCCTAGCTGCAACAGTCGACTCAAAATTATGTGGAAAGGTAAACCCGAGTATTTTACGTTATTTCTAGGGGACTATAAATAGTCATTTTGGCATTTGAGGATAGCCAAAGTGTACCCAGTAGCTCTGAGCTCGTGGTTACGCCCATGGAACTGTGTCCCATTTCACCTGCTAACACGGTGTCGATTTGTGTACTATTGTGGGGGGGAGGGGGTGCTGGGCCTCCCAATGATTTCAAATTTTAACATTAGACCCATGGCGTTGCATATTAGTAAGAATGCAGTTAAAATATATAAAGTTAGCATTAGGGCCCCCAATCATTTTCATAAATTGACGCCGCTACCTGCTAAGCCTGGTTCCCAAAGCTACCCCATTAGATAAAAAAATATATTAACACCTTCAATGGTTGGCAATCATTCGTAAAATTAGAGTCACCTCACTATTTTGAATCACTTTTTTTGCGGACTGTAATTTTCTTTTGAATATTGCAAACTAAACATCACCATTCCGTCAGTGAACTTTGAAATTAAAATGTGTATGCAGTTAATTATATTGTCAACAATCTTAGCTTTTTGTATTATCAAAACAGTCTAGGTCTAACTCTAGGTCTAAACAGTCTAAAAGGTCTAAACAGTCTAGGTCTAAACAGTCTAACTTTGGGCGTAAAAGTTTAGTGATGTAACCTTATAACACAGATAGACTTGTCAAGGTTAAGTCTCGGCGAATTCGTACGTTTCGACTTTGGGCGCGCTACTTGGACACGTAACAGTTGCGCCAAAACAGGATGAGGGTAGCCATATTCAATTTAGTGCTGAGCACAGCTGGGACCAACGTTTTTTAGTCAGAAATAAAACAAATACAAATTGCCGATACATTTTTTTAGGGCAAGTTTTAGCAGGAGCATACATGATTGTTAATCCCTCCTTCATTGAAGCTGCTTTTTATAAATCCTCCGGGGTGGCACTCTCTCTTGAAAAAAACATTATTCAGTGCACTATATTTTTCAATAAATTAATATACAAAACATTTTAGCACACTTTAAAACCAATGAACTAAAGTAAAGAACAAAAACGGTACCCAGCAAATTTTGATGCTGATGTCACTTCAAAATTATTATTTCGACTCGTATCTTTACCTGAAAAAGAATAAAAAAATATATAAAAAATTGTGTCGACCTGATTCATCTATCGGTATCTATTTCATATTATGTTAAGCGTTTCAAATGTTGCGTTCTGACATACTTCACTCACAAGGTTGGAAGCTCGCTCACAATAAGAACCTACAATTCGCTGATAAGAATACAGACTACAGACGAGTCGGCGCCAGCGGCTCGGCGCAGAGGGAGTCCTGCCCGTGTCCGCTACCTGTGAACAATAGCCCCGATCAGATGAGTCTGATTGTAGGAACACGCCTGCGAGGGACCACCATCTCCGGCCTCCGCCAGTGGGAATGAGTCGCGCTCGGCTCCATTGTGTGCGGCCTGCGCTAATGGGGCCGAGCTGGCTGGCCCTCGGGTGTTCGACACACACTGGCCGCAGTCCGGCTGCGCCGTCCTATGGCCCGTCTCGGTCCGCAGTCCGCACCACTCTGCTAACTACCCTATGATGGCGCGCCACCGCAGTCGCAGGGTTAGCGGAGAGACGAGCCTCGCCGATCAGCCCTCTAAATGTGGCAGCTTTTGTGTGGCCGGGTCGTTTCCGTATACGAAGTCGGGTCGTTCGTTTTAGAACGGCGGTGTATCGGAGCTCAATAGTTGTCCGGATTTTAGGCGTCCGTGGGATTGCCTATCCAGACTACATTTGTCTTATCAGTGTTAAAGCCACCGACACGTTTTTATCGTTTTTATTGGGGCGCACTCGAGACCTGATTTGTGCTAAGAGCCGAGACCGTGTACAATGCATACATAGGTACTAGCGAACGGGTGTGTGTGACCGGAGTGGGTTTATGCAACAAGCTTCAATTGGCGACGGGACGTGATGTAAAAGTATAGCAAACAAGTAAAGAATGACAACTTAACATGACGATCGGATAGGTGCCTGGTGCAGGTGCTCTGTTGACTTCGGCAGAACGACCTGAGTGTGACGTCTCGGGTGTCAGGGAATGTCCCGGGTGTCAAAGAATGTCTTGGGTGCCCATGGATGTCTCGGGTGCCCAGGCTTGGGTGTCCGGTGTCTTGGGCCAGGGTGCCTGGGCTGCCCGGGGGTATCTGCCTGGTTCGCCTGTGACAGCGGCTTATAGGGTCTTGGCTGCGGGATGTCTTACAACGTATATGGGATGTCCTTGGCTGCGGAGGTGAATTGAGGCGTGTACTGTCCAGGGAGGCCCTGGCTGATGGGGGTGCCTTGAGGCGTATCCAGGGAGTCACTGGCTGCGGAGGTGCCTTGAGGCGTGTCCAGGGAGCCCCTGGCTGATGGGGGTGCCTTGAGGCGTATCCAGGGAGTCCCTGGCTGCGGAGGTGCCTTGAGGCGTGCCAGGTAGTCCCTGGCTGATGGGGGTGCCGTTGAGGCGTATTCCAGGGAGTCCCTGGCTGCGAGGTTGCCTTGAGGCGATCCAGGGAAAAAAGTCCCTGGCTTGCGGAGGTGCCTTGAGGCGTATCCAGCGGAAGTCCCTGGCTCGATGGCGGGTGCCTTTTGAGGCGTGTCGCCAAGGGAGTCCTTCGACTTGATGGGGTGGCTTGAGGCGTATCCAGGGAAAGTGCCCTTACTGATGAGGGTGCCTGAGGCGTATCCAGAGAAGAGTCCCTGAGGCTGATGGGGTTGCTTTGAGGCGTATCCAGGGGAGTCCCTGACTGATCGCGGAGGTGCCTTGAGGCGTTATCCAGGGAGTGCATTGAACTGAATGGGGTGCCTTTGAGGCGTATCCAGGGAGTCCCTGGCTGATGGGGGTTGCCCTGAGGCGTGTCCAGGAGTGCTTGACCTGATTGGAGGTGCCTTGAGGGCGTATCCAGGGAGTCCCTGGCTGATGGGGATGCCTTTGAGGACGTATCCAGGGAGTTCCCTGGCTGCGGGAGGTGCCTTGAGCGTGTTCCAGGGAGTGCTTGACTGGATGGAAGGGTGCCTTGAGGCGTGTCCAGAGGAGGCTTCGACTGATATGGGGGTGCCTTGGGCGTGTCCAGGGAGTAGCTGACTGATGGGGGGTGCCTTGAGGGCGTGTACCAGGAGTCCCTGGCCTGCGGGAGGTGCCTTTGAGGCAGTAATCCAGGTGAGCCCTGACTGATGGGGGTTGCCTTGAGGGCGTATATCCAGTGAGTCCCTGGTGCGGAGAAGGTGCCTATGAGGGACGTATCCCAGGGAGTCCCTAAGACGGATGGGGTGTGCCTTGAAAAAGACGTGTCCAGGGAGGTTCCCTGGCTGATGGGGGTGCCTGAGGCGATATACAGGGATAGTTCCCTGACTGATTGGGAGGGTGCCTTTGAGGCGTATTCCAGGGAAAGTGCTTGACTGGATGGGGGTGCCGTTTGAGAGAGTATTCAAAGAGAGTCCCTGGCTATGGTGGCAAAAGGTGCCTTGAGGCGTGTCCAGGAAGTCTCTGGCTGCTGAGGTGCCTTGAGGCGTATCCAGGGAGTGCTTGACTGCTGAGGTGCCTTGAGGCGTATCCAGGAAGTTCTCTGGCTGATTGGGTGCCTTGAGGCGTATCCAGGGTGCCCATGACTCCGGCCTGCCCCGCTGGCTACGGAAGCGGCACCGCTGAGACAATAGGAGCTGTCTCCACCGGCCGCCCTCCTCTGTTCTCACAGGTCACCGGCGGCCGCTGCCGTCTAACGACCCGATCCGTCCATCTATTTTGATTTACACGCTCCACCGACTTTTATGGGCCGCGCCGGCCGCCGGCATTTTTTTATGGCGGAAGCGCGCTACTGCCGCCCGCGCCGCCCGCCCCGCCCGCGCGCCGCCCGTCTCGCGTGCGTCGATCCGGCCGCGTTATCAGATCGGTGTCGAACACGACGCGGCGGCGGTGATGGTGCGGTGATGGTTCGGTGATGGTGCGGTGATGGTTCGGTGGTCCGGCTCACTGACAGATCGGTGACCGGTGTCCAGTCGGCCGCGTCACGGACACAGCGCGACACCGGCAGTGGTGACACGACAGAGCTCAGCGCTCGTGCGTGGCACCGTCGAGCATCACGATCAGAGCGAAGAGCGGTGCAGCAAGGCAGCGGAGCGAGGCGGCGACGGGCGAGCCGCGAATGGCACTGAGGGGACGGTGGGATGGGTGTGTGCAGAAGCGAATGGTTTTTGTTTTGGGGTGTCGCTATCGGTTGCGTAGCGTGACTATGAGGACATGATGAGTCATGAGTCAGACATGATGTTTTGATCAAGGTGGCGATTAAAGTGCGGAGCGATCGAAAAGTATTTGAAAAGTATTTGAAAAGTATTGAAACACCCATCAGCAATAAAAAGAACTGTGCACTGAGTGATATGTGAAAAAAAATGTATTGTATAATGTATGTTTGAATTTTAATGAGTGAAGGAATGAATGAATGGATCGCATCGCATCGCATCAATCTATTCAGTGGATTTTTATGAAAGAGTCTATCGGTAATAACTTTAAATGGAGCCATTGTCGGAGGATTCTTAGGAACCAACCTTAACTTCATTTATTTGGTGACTTCTCCCTTTTCTTTAATCGCGATACAGCATAGTCATCTTAACACCATCAATCACACAGTATCAGTACACGTTAAACACACATGCAGCGTGTAAGAGCGTGTGGGCACAGAATGATGCGTATAACGCCGGCTGACCGAGCTGGCTGTGACCGGGGCGGGCCAACGGCTCTGTCCTGCCCGCGACACAACGCGACAAAACACAACACGACACGACGCACAGACGACACCAGACGACACAGACGACACAGACGACACCAGACGACACCAGACGACACCAGACGACACAGACGACACAGACGACACCAGACGACACCAGCGACACCGGACGACACCGGACGGACACCGGACGGAACACCGGACGACACCAGACGACACCCAGACGACACCAGGACGACACCAGACGGACACCAGACGACACCAGACGACACCAGGACGAACCAGACGACACCAGACGACACCAGACGACACCAGACGGACACCAGACGACACCAGACGAACACCAGACGACACCAGACGACACCAGACACACCAGACGACACAGACGACACCAGACGGACACCAGACGACACCAGACGGACACCGGACGACACCGGACGACACCGGACGACACCAGACGACACCAGACGACACCAGACGACACCAGACGACACCAGCTGACACCCAGACGACACCAAGACGACACCAGACGGACACCGGACGACACCAGACGGACACCAGACGACACCAGACGACACCGAGGACGGACACCGGACGACACCAGACGACCACCAGACGACAACCAGACGACACCAGCGGACACCAGACGACACCAGACGACACCGGTGACGACACAGACGACACCAGAGACACAGACGAACCAGACGACACCAGACGACACCCAGACGACACACACAGGACGGACACCAGACGACACCAGACGACACCAGACGACACCAGGACCGACACCAGACGACACCGGACGACACCAGACGACACCAGACGACACCAGGACGACACCAGACGACACCGGACGACACCAGACGACACCAGACGACACCAGGACGGACACCAGGACGGACACCAGGACGGACAACCGGACGACACCAGACGACACCAGACGACAACCGGAACGACACCGGACGACACCGGACGACACCAGACGACACCAGACGACACCAGACGACACCAGACGACACAGGACGACACCAGACGACACCGGACGACACCGGCGACACCAGACGACACCAGGACGACACAGACGACACCGGACGACACCGGACCCGACACCGGACGACACCGGACGGACACCGGACGACACCAGACGAACACCAGACGACACCAGACGACACCAGGGAACGGACACCAGACGGACCACCAGACGACACGGACGACACCGGACGGACACCGGACGACACCCGGACGACACCGGACGACACCGGACCGACACCGGACGACCACCGGACGACACGCGACGACACCGGACGACACCAGACGACACCAGACGACACCAGACGAACACCAAGACGACACCAGACGACACCCAGACGACCCGGACGACACCGGACGACACCGGACGAACCGGACGGACACCGGACGACACCGGACGACACCGGACGACACCGGACGACACCGGACGACACCGGACGACACCGGACGACACTCAGCGCAGCCCGGCGCGGCGACAGCGGGGTCCGATCCGTGACCGTGTCGTGATGGTGCGGCAGTGCAGCGCGTGCTGGCCAGGGTGACGGGCCATGATCGGCCGGGTGGGCAGCGGCGACGCCCCTAGCCGACCGTTACATCGGCCTGCCGGGCCGACCGGACCGACCGCGACACCCCGGTCCACCCCCGGCCTGGCCGCGCCGGTCGTCAGTGAGGCGTGGCAGCGCGGCACGACTGCCGCAGGCCGGCGGCGGGGACCCCCTCCTCATCCCTCTTCACGGACTATGGACTCTACCGGATGTGATCTCGCCTCAGGTTGGACCTCATCAGACAAGCACTCACTGTAATTAAGAAGCTGTGTCGTCTGAGGCCTGAGCCCGCAAACAGACGGTATGTTAAAAGGGTCGCATTTGGACAACGCTACAAGCCGTTTACATCCCATTTTAGAGTATCAGATGGATGTTCTTGATGAGTACACTAACTAGGTACTCTTCTTCTCAAATGACTGAAATATACGAACGAGGTGGCTATGTTGGAACTCGCAAAACTTCGAAATGTTAAAAGGGTCGCAATTAAAATGAAGCTGGTAACGGGCGATATTTCATGAGAGAGAGGCCATTCGCCGGATTGTGTCGCTTCCAACCGACATACTCTGGTTTTCTCACTCCGGTCTCCTTGCGAAATTGGCTAGCTGCTCACTCAGGTGGCTAATGAAGGAACCGGTCGGAATGTCCGAAATGGCTACGGATGAAGGCTCTCACGAGTCCTCCCAATGACCATAAAAACGGCCCAGTCCACTAATTCAGTCGACTCGGACCAGTAATGGAAATGGCCGCTTCCGTCCTCTCCCAAGAGTCGGCTAGCATTGATGGGCAGGCAATTGGCGGATATTCGCCTATTGGAGATATAATTCGATCCCCGACGGCTGAATACTCTCAAACATGGTAGGTTTGTCCTGGAATCTCCCATTTGGAGAGGGTGCACACTGCACGTCACAGCAGAAGTATCACAATTTACAAGTGTTCTATATCAACCGAGTGCGTATCCCCAATTCCCGTATCCCTACAGAGCCGACATGAATAAATAGCGATGAATAAGAAGAAACACTTCCGGTCCCTGCAGGGGTGACCGTCGTGATTGACCGTGCACTGCAAGGCGTGCCGGTGCTGTGTAACCACAGCAGGTGTGGTCATGGGACTCTCGCGGGCCAATCCGTGCCGACTCACGGATCCGTCACCGCGCTGGACGCCGGTGTAACTCGGTAAAATGTACACAGCTGCACTCAATTACGACAGGAGGGCTATTTTTAGCCATATCATTGTTATTTGCTTGCGACAAGTCTACTTTTCAGTTCATGGATGCTAAGACGCGCCCCACTAAACTAATTAGATGGTTGTAGTAATAAAAGTAAAAAATGTTTGAATAGGGAGCGAAAATCTTCATTTCCGCTACAATGTAATCTATTGTCTCTGATGAATTACAAACTCCCAGGCTCCCAGCTAGCATGCCAATAGTTCACAATCGGGCATACGTTACATAATTGGAGAAGGTGGGGTATTGTGGTAGACCTTGTAGGTGCGGTAGGACTCAGACTCGGTAATGTGCACTAACAGACTCGCGCTGTGTCACTGATCATAGGTACTATTTATTCCGACCGGTCTAGATAGTGCTTAGTAGCGATAAGGAAACATACATTGAAGCAGAGATTCAACAAAACGCATGGTTTGACTTTATAACAGGGTTTAAATAAATATATCGACTTTTTAGTGTGGCATTGTCAATTTAATGGTGGATTATGCAAAACAACTAATATTTCCAATTCGATGTTTTTTTCCGAGACATTTTCTTTTGAGGGATGTAAATTGGTGTTTCTTGTTTGGGATAAAGTAAGGTTTTTCAATGATATACTTTAAATACAGGATTAACAATTAAAAACGCTTGCATCTATGTCAAATAAATATCTTGAGAACTGCACAAGCACAAACTCTGTATATTTCCCCTGATATTTCCGATAAGAGGTGAGCCATTCATATAAGTTTGCAATGTTAGGTTCCTTTCGGGTTCAACAACGAGCTCCCGCATGGGAAACCCTCGGGTGTACCGAATGTGCATTGTGTGACGGATATCATAGCCTCTTAGAACCAAGCAAGTTAAGCCTCATAACAATGTACGTTTCCTATTGTAAGTCTCGTGTCCCGTCCACCATACGTGACTGTGTAGACGACGACTGAGCTCACTGAGCGGTGACTGCGACGCCGGGAGATTGCGCGGGCTGTAACACCGGCGTCAGACAGCGGGGGTAGCCTGTGCCGGGAGACTGCTGTAACACCGGCGTCAGACAGCGGGGGTAGCCTGTGCCGGGAGACTGCTGTAACACCAGCGGCAGACAGCGGGGGTAGCCTGTGCCGGGAGACTGCTGTAACACCGGCGGCAGGACAGCGGGGGTAGCCTGTGCCGGGAGACTGCTGTAACACCAGCGTCAGACAACGGGGTAGCCTGTGCCGGGAG
>VOPJ01015837.1:0-33010 GCA_014673585.1 Semibalanus balanoides | reverse complement strand
TATGAAAATTATGTTACCCACTAACTACCCACTACATCCAAATGATCGCTTGTGCTACCCACTACTACCCACATCTGGTGGGTAGGTGGGTGGAAAAGTGACACCTATATTCGGAAGTTCAGGAAAACCAAGGGGGATCGGATCCGACACGTCCTCAGGTGGTCGTGGGCTATGCCTCGTAATTTTGGACCAGGTATTGAGACCCAAAAGTTGGGGGGGGGGCGTTGCCCCCCTTAAAAAGTTGAGGGGGCAGTTGCCCCCCCCTGCCCCCCCCCGGCTCCTACGCCTATGGGCTGGTGCAGGTGCTGTGGTTGCTAACATTTTTGTGTTATGAAATTTTGTACATGTTAACCCGCGCGGCGTAGGGGGGTAAATATTACCCCCTCCCGGATTTAACTTGAAACCTATAATATATAACGACGTAAAAGTTTTAGTACCTTATCCAGCATCAATTTGACGTCGTCCTACAAAAAAATCATCGAAAATAAATCAGAAGTTTGGGAGATATTGACGTTTTGATGACGTCATGTCATGCCATTTTGGGTTGAATAACAATAAATGTTTGATGCATCGTAGAAAACATAGTTTAAATACAAATTGCAAACGCACAAGTATGTATGAAAGGAAATTTAGTAATCTACAAATTGGCTATCTCAGATTTTCCCAATTTTGTTTTTTTGACCTTTTTTCCCAAAAAAATTGAATTTTTCAAGGTATTTTAAAAACCGGAATATATATAAAAGAACCGAGTGTAAGAAATACCAAAAACAAATTTCAAAGTAATATCTTCATTTTTCAGTGACTGATTGCTCTCCAAGCATAAGTAGCTAATGAACGTCATTTGTAAAGAATCACTTTTTTTTACCGATACAGATTATAAATGTCATTGTTGTATTTTAAGGACAATACTGACCTAAAACATTTATTTTTATTCATATCAGTAAATTTTCCAGTTTTGAGCTTAAATGACCTGATATTGACCTTGCATGGGGTCAAGTTGTAAAAATGGCTCTTGCTATCAATTTTTTCGTGTAAAGTAATCCCTAAAACATGGGTCACAAGACTTTCGTTGACCTCTTTGTGACAGTGACCTTTTGTGACCTGATCTTGACCTTGACCTTTGCATGCAAATTCATTTTTACCTAATGCAGGAGATGTATTATACCTTTGAGAGCTTTATGTGCATTGATAGTCGTAATCAAAGGATTATAATTGAAAGTATGAACCATTAACTCAATTAACAATAATTTTCCATATGACCTGACCGTGACCTGACATTTGACCTAACTTGAAAAATTACCGTATGAATTCGATTTGCTTCATTGAGAGCTTTCGATCGCCGCCTTGCGCGTCTCGCTGCGCTTATTGGTTCGGAAGATGCGAGGGGGTAAAATTTACCCCCCTACGCCACGCGTTCGGCTGGAGGCCCCTACGCCGCAGGTTGAATGTCTATTTTGGGCAATTTGTTCATCTCAAGGCTAAATATCACATATTATTTGTAATTAATCTCTACAGGACCTCTATCTCTAGCAGGACGGAGGCACATCATGATTTATGATCAGATACGAGTCCAATGCTTATTGTTCTGCCGATCAGCAAACAAGTGTGTTTTCTTATAATTTACATTCATATGGCAATGACACTTCCGGCTCCCACTTAAAGCTGGATTTTTTGCAGTCGATGGCCGTCAGGATTTTATGACGTCACAAACAAATTGATCATTATCCATTGATTTATTTATGAATAAATACATATTAAGCATAATCAACTTTAAGTAAATAAACGGGTACCATTTGCTTGCAGCGTAACAACATCCTGCTTTCACTAGAGGTTCTTGGCGGCCAACTGCTGTAAAAATCCAGTTGATGGTGCTCGCCGCACTTTTCATCACGGTCTTGAAACAGCCTTGTTTCTAAAGCCACCTCTAACAGGACTGAGACCTCTTCATTCCCCCAGTCAGATTAATATCTTGATGTCATGTCTGTGAAAATGGCATATTGTTGTATGTTACTCAGATGTGGAGGCTTAACACCACAGGTAATACAATGCAAAAAATAAAGCACTGATCCACAAATCAGTTATCGCAGTAGCATCATCACCATTTGCACGTATCTTGCCAGTTTGGACACACAAATGCAATACGGACAAGTTCATGTTGTTGGCTTTGCAAATGTCAGACATTAATGAAAAGGATAACGAATTGCTACCAACTGCTAACATAGGCCTTGTACCTACCCAAACAAATTGAAATGTCAGACATTGCAACTGACCATCATTCTTCAGTGTAAAGGTGCACCAAAATAAAACAGAGCATGCGAAGGTCTGATGTCAGAGAAGAAGAAAAAGGGTTTATCCTATTCTATTATATAATAAAGATCATCAAGATTTCACAATACTACCATTTCCCTCACACATGCTAGTCCCTTCTTGCTACAATATGCAGACACTTCAGCAGGCAGAGATTTGCCAAATTTGGATCTTACCTGTTTTACAGACGAAAATGTGCCATCTGCACGACTGGGTGATGTGATGTGAAGCAAACCAAAGCGAAGACCAAAAATATTTAGTACGAAAATATCCAAATAAATAAGTAAGCTACTTATATAATACATGTCACTGAAATAAGGGCTATTATGTAAATTTGTAATCACATCTGTATTACAGTGAAATAAAAACACATATTTTTAAAAACGAAAAAGAATAGTGCACGCGCTGATCCCGATCAAGCCCGCTCAGCTCGAACGGTATCGGGATTAGTGGCGGGATTACTGCTCGGCCTGAGAAAAGGATTACGGGTGTTTCCATGGGTCGCGTAATAGCGATCACAGATCACACCCACTGATCGCGATCAAGGAGGATTAGAGGTGCCCATGGAAACAGGGTCTATATCAACCCGCAACACTGCCTGAGACAGGCACGCTGATAAGAAGATACAAAATATCGACAACCAAGCAAGGAAGACCAAGCTAGATTCAAACCGAGCCCGTTGATTCACCATTTTATAAGTCCGCGCCATTTCACCCATGACGTGGTATTATAGAGTGTATGCTTCGTATAGTGCTTTGGGGGCGTTACTAGAGCTGAAAGTTGAACACGCGCACTGGGGAGGGGTATGCCACTAACGCGCACTGGAGGGGGCACTAAAGTAAGATCTCAGAAAGTATTAGAGCTAGAAAGTTTAAACTTACAGGGTAGGTGGGTGCTGTGATGATCTACAATATCTGAAATGTTGGTGACCTAGGTTAAATATCTTAAGGTCAATGAGGTCACGAAGGTTAAATCGGGGCCAAATGTCACCAATTTTGAAATTTGACATCTGTACGTCAGAGGTCAACAGCAATGTGTCTGAAGTTCTGTTTGGGGAATGGGCCATTGACATTGGGTACAAATAACGTTTTAGATAATCCCGGATATGACTGTTGGTTCCGAAGATATCGCTTCGCCCGACCGATTCTGGCAGCGATTTTGGATTCAATTCCATATAACAAACAAATTACATTCCATTTTTACGTCAAACGATCCACTATTGTGTTGCCGTAAATGTTGCACAAACACCACCGCCCTGCACCGCTTCGCTTTTTGACATATTTACGAAAAACATGTTGGGGGGAACAAAAGTCCCCCCTCCAGTGCGAGTGATAATGCCAGGGGTTTCAATCATACCTAGTTCCCATGTGCTACTCTTCTTATTACATTTGACTCCTTACTCTTGGTGTTAGCTGCCAAGAGTGCGGACTGAATTTGCCCGTCGTAGTTTTCTTTATAGAACGACGAATACGTGGATTGAGACTTTCCATTGATGCGAGACAGCCGACACATCTCACATCTGTTTGTGATGTATCGAGAGGAGGCTGATTGATTCATGACTGTATAACAGTGCGAACGCAAGTGGCTCATATTTGATTTAATGATCCTTTAACTTTTATATTCGCTGTTTTCTAAACGACTTGTGATTAATCGTATGTTTAACGATAATTTTAGTTGATCGTACGATGTTTGCGTGCATTTGCTAATTAATGCATCTGAAGTTGAAGACCCATTGCATAGAGGCTCCTAATAAACTATCTGTATCTGTATCTATATCTATTTAACTATTTTCTTCAGTTTTTCACCCAAATTCATTGTTATATAAATCGAAGGTGAAGTCTGCAAGAGTTTTTGAGCGGCCATTTTGTATCAATGTCTCGCAGCCCTCAGTCGTTGTGTGATCGGGTGCAGTTGAATCCTAGATACAAAATCTAGAGGTATGTCGACATTCGTGGCGCACATGCTATCATGATTGTATAGGTTAGCACGCGCCCTGGAGGGCCTCGGATACAATGTTCCACCAGGTGCTGATTTCAAGAATCAGTACACAACGGCAACAACATTTCTAAACATAGTGTTCAAGTGGCCACTGTAAGCGAATATAAGTTTTGCCCCTCCCGTGTCTCTGAGCGACATCACGCATGCAAAATTGATCAACAATAGTCGATGTTAAAAGGTGTAAACTATGTATCGGCTCCTTAGTCATTTATTGTTCGTTTGTTTAAAATTGTTTTGTTCACAACGGATGACTTAAGCAAAACCCCCAAAGATTTCGTCGTCTGTACTAATCATTTCAGTCCATCAGACACACATAACTATGGCTGTGCCGTGTATTTCAGTACGCCCAGTATATTGGCTCGAAGCCACTTGTAGATATGTACACTTTACAGTTAACTGAGCGTTTCATTTCACCTTTGACCTTTTGTTGCATGAAGGGCTCTTCAGCGGGAGCTGATGTTAGCCAAGCTTGTTTGAGCTTATTCTTCTCTTTTCTTCTTGATTTTCTTCTTTAGTGCTTCTTAGCGACCACCGCCGCCGCCACCACCACCGCCACCAACCAACCGCCGCCGCCCACTCACCACCACCGCCAACCGCCGCCACCAGCCCGCCACCGCCGCCGCGGCTGGAAGGGCTGGAAGCACGTTGAGAGCGTGAGTATGTTCGAAAAGCAGTTAATTTGGCTCAATGAACGAAGAGTACTTCTGTAAGCTTTTACTAAAATTATGTCATTGACATTAACAAATTAGCCAATTATTCGATTGCTGAAATATAGTAAATATAAATGCAGATATCAAGTGAATGCAAGATCTCAACTTTTCTCGGTACCAGTAGAATTTCACCTTGTTCGGAGTTAAGAACTCCACAAATCAAGGAACAACGGCGAGCTAAGTTCATCTATAATTCAATTTACCAGTTGCTTATTACTGAGGAGAAAAGCGAAACAATATAACATTTATTTTCGGAAAGTAGGAGCAAGTAATTGTAAACCAAATTTATTTGGAAAGACACCTAAGAAGTTAACTACGTGTGGCGACGGCTGCTGAGAGCAGCGAGAATCAGAACAGCAGGAAAGAAGGACTGAACCACATGCATGGTGAGAAGTTATGACGCTGCCACCATCCCGACACATATATACTGCTGGAGGGACAGCCGGACCTCATTGGCTAGTTTGACGGTGACGCGAGAACACACAGGCCTTCAGAGGGTGCTCAGGAGGCCGCTCCGGAGCTGTTCTATGCGGGTAGAAGATACTACGTCGTACCTTCATGGTGGCGGAAATTCCTGTCTCCGGAAAATCCTGGACTGGGCAAAATGATCATATGCGAATAGTTGCATGAGGAATGCGGATTCCAATGTTTCCTTTGCCTGTCATTGTTACAGCTTGAGTCAAAACATACCCGGTTCGTGTACCAGACTTTCATCACGACTGAAGCAGCAAGCCCTGGCTGTTAAATGGGCCTAATGGACCCGACGGGTGGACACCAGGACGACATAAATCGAGACTCGAGCTGTTGGTTTTACTATTTTACAAGTCTGGTTGTCATTATTTTCTGTTGACTTTCAAGAAAAATAATAGGTAGCAACGTTGCTTTATAGTGAAGTGTTTTGTTTTCCGAATCCAACGACTGGAAACGACTACCATCCATAAGTCGCTCCTGAAGGGAAGCATTACGATATTCATATTCTTGTTCTATCGGTATTGGCCCATGTAAAAGATATTATTTAGCGCACACTTGCGTCTACAATCATGTGCTACGCCTACAATCTGCATTACGCAGCAACGTGCTTATAGTGCTCTTACGCCGCTCAGAGCAAAACATCCCAATGTTAGCATGGTGAGTCAAACGGTCTTAGCGGCCGGCAGTTAGTACATCTCCTGACCAATAGATGGCACTTCACTACCAGATATAGTTTCCTACTTGAGTAAAATGCAACTAGATCATAATATATGTATGAATGTATGTTAGCTGCCCCAATTATATCTGGCAACTAAACATGAGGATTTTAAAACATTTGATTGACTAAAAATGGGTCGCCAAATTCATGCTCTGTCAAGTGAGGCATCCTGTAGCGTGTTTCACATCGTTATGCCACATATTTTGCATTCAACGCAAAAATGCGGGCACAATTCTGAACGGAGTACAACGGGACTTAGATATAGATATTTCTTCTGGTATCGGCTTTGTGGAGCCACATAACATATTTGATAACTCACATGCTTTTTAATACATCGAATGAAATATGCGGCTAGGTCCCGCTCAGAGACCAATTTTCAGCGGATTAACACGTAAAACTAGGATGAACATGTCGTATATAACTTTAAAATGCGGGCACAGCTTCAAAGATAGAACCGTGCAAGCAGCACGGATGAATCCATTTTTTTATCTGATTCCAGAGAACATATTTGATAAATTTGTTTTTGTACAATCAGCCGAAATTTGACTTAACGGTCGAATTCCCAATGGCGGCGGCCCGGGCGTCCGGCCGCCGGTCGCCAAAACCGCGTTTGACACACTATGGAGTGCTTTTCTTTCGATATTGAAGGGTTACTTATATGATCTGATGGAAAGGACTGCTTTTAATCCCGTGAAGCGCGTCAGATATGGGAAACTTTGCATTATTTTACTTAAAAAAGAAGAGGGGGTGAAGATTGCTCTATCTGAAGTAACAGTAGGTTTCATCCTCAAATATTGCTTAACTATCAAGGAGCTATTATCCATCAGAAGCTATAATCATAATGTGTCACATGCCGTCAATTTTCAAATATCTTAGTATTTACGAGCGAGCGCGAAGCGCGTGCGAGTCAGCAGATACAGAGTTTGTATCATATATAAGCGGCCAACCCGACCCGGCACGGCCCGGCAAGGCCCGACCCGACCGTAACGCTTTTTCAGAAACTTTGATCATTCAAATCCTATCTCTGATTGACAAGCGGTCATTGCCATCTGCTAGCAAATCATGAAAAATCCTGCTTCTGGCATGAATTGATTTGAATAAACTATTTCTATAGCCACTTTCAATCAATTATGTTATGCCAGTAGTTCCCAAACGGTAGGACATTACCCCAGTTGGGATAACGGAGACATTTTGCGGGGGTAACGACTAACGAAGGCCTGTGAAGCTAGACGATACATGTTTCGCTATGACAGCTTTGATGCAGCCCTCGGCTAAAACATACTCAGACAATACAACAGCTGCACAGAACGCACCTATTTCTTACGTGTTCCTTTTACTTTACGCCTTAAAACGGAAACATGTCTGTTTAAAATGGCATGCAGAGCACCAAAACAACACGAATTAGCCCACCATCGGATTTCCGGCACGCGCTGCGTGGAAGGGATTGTTAAATTCGTGAAGAAAATTAAATAAATACATGTGGCTGCGCTCTCAGTCTTTGCTTTTTTGCATGTAGCGACGCTCAGATGGAAGTGTGTAAACATTGGGAAACAATTAACGCTACTTTGGATAAATCGGTATGCATTTTGAAGGGTGGGGTAATGATCTCCTCTGACTGCAGAAAAGAGGTAATTTTGTCGGGAGGGCTGAGAAATACTGTGCTATGCACTTGAGTTTTGTGCCCGAGGGGTGATAACGGTACCCGTAGGAGGGTAAAACTAACAAGTCGGCCATCCAGCCTAGCACCGGCTGCTCGGACAAACAGTAGCTGAACATACCGTCGTCACCGTAGCACGAAGGCTCTCGGACAGTGTCTTCAATGGATCGGGTGCACCCATGGATGCCCACTCAATTCTTCCGATTGTCTTGGCTGGGTATGCATTTTTCGACTTTTCATGGGTACTGGGTGGGCATGGGTATGACAAATTTTTGGTCTGGGTATTGGACAATTTTTGAGTCATGTCGGCTAGCACGTTTTTTGTTGTTGCTTGACACCAGATGTTTAACTAGGCAAATATTTATTAAATGATATAGTGGCAGCGGATATAGGACACTTAAAAAATAGCAATTATGATTGAGAACAATGAATCGATAGGTAAGTATAGTGGTGAAGAGACCTTAGACAATCACAGACGCCGAGCATCATGCTGCGGCGAGGATGCCAGAGGTTCAGCTGATATAGTTGTTCCGACGGTACGAGAGCAGAGTTGTTTGGACGCGAAAAGTGGTTCTGAGTGCAAAAGCCACAGCATGAGCCAGGTGCGTGTATTATTTCTCGTTAATAGCTGCAATTAAAGATGCTAGGATAATTATTGCAATTTGGTGTGAAAATAATAATCTGCTTAAGATTATGAAATTTGCACGGAGTTTCGGTAGCATGGGCTCAAATATCATGAATTTTGAATGGTCCTGGTCTGGGTCTGGGCGATTGGGCGGTGGTGTTTACGGCTTCGGCTGGGCTGGGCTTGGGGTTTGGTACTACCCCTATTGAAGAAGCTATGCTTCGGTGGCTCAGGTAGCCGCGGACCAAGGCTCGCCACGGCCTGTGCCGTATCGTACGCTGCTTCGGTTCCGGATGAGTCGCGAGTGGTCCCGAAGAGGCGGAGGCTCTCGCCCTGCCAAGCAGGGGCACCTCAGCAGGACGTGCTCCGGCGTGTCAGGCTCCTCCCTGCAGACCTGACAGAGTGCCGCCGGGCACCTTGAGGTCGCCGCACTGCTGGCAGTCCCGGGTCGGTTGACAGCCGATTCTATGTAGATAACTCTGTGAACGGCTCCAGTTGGTCCTGCCCGCAGCTGATGAACGTTAACAGCGTCGTCTCGCGCGTCGGAGAGGACCGGATTCGGGAGCCGGCCTCCCATAATCCGCTTGAAGAAGCAGTCCGGCCAGCGACGACGCCAGGCCAGAAAGGCGGTGCGGCAGACTGCTTTGGTACAACTTCAGACGTCCACAGGAACGGTCTTCCTGTGGCAGGCTGGAGGCCCCCTCAGCCAGCTCGTCCGCCTTCTCGTCTCCGGGTAGTCCACAGTGAGAGAGGCAGGGAGCGATTGGAAATGGAAACACTGTCCGCGGACGCCTCCCGGCGGCGAGCCGAGAAGCAGGCGCCATAAATCGTCAGAGATGGCCCCCAGCGGCGGTTCAATGAGCCCCCACCAGCATCGCTCGCCAGCGTGGCAGGCGCACCTGGGAATCCGTACAGAATGAACCCCGGGGCTCTCGCCCAGGGTCCATTCATTCCCCATACGCTGTACCACCTCCAGCGCCGTCGCTGATCGCCACTAGCTCGACACGTGCGCTTGCTGCAACATCGCGCCGGCCGGCGCCCGGACCAGAGCACCGCTCGGCGGAAGGATAACAGCAATGCGCGGCTGCTCTGAAAGCAAGAGCAGAAAATCGAGGTCGTTTTATATTAGGTGATGTCATTTTTCCCAAAAATTTCTGACCAAAACCAATCCAATACCGAACAGAAAGCATTTTGGTTGACCAAATATTGACCGATTTTGGTTGAGGCAACAAATGTCCAAGATTTGACCGATTTTTAAACAGTATACTTATTTAAATCAGATTGAGCTGACTAAAAGTGTCCAAAAGTTTACAAGCCTGACCACGCGATTACCGAATCGGTCCCCATTTTTTTTTGGTACCAAAATTTTGGTTACCGATTGACACCGCTAGTTTTATATCATGCCTTGTCCAAACAGGCGGACTTAATAGCCACATGTCTTCGCGCTGCCGGCACCAATGCAGGCTATTGTGTCTGGAAAGAAAATAAAGGAAACTTGGCTCGTCCTAAGATTGATTAAGTTAGGGAGTGACAGTGTCGTATATATATAACAATTAACATCCCATGCTTTGGGCTCATGCAACAAGTCGTATGTGGGGGAAACGGGAAGAAGGACTGGAGACAAGATTACAAAGAGCACAAACGCGACGTCCGGAACCATGATAGATCAAATGCAATTGTCATACATTTTGACGAATGCCAAAATCTACCAGCATGGGGAGAGCTCATGTTATTGAAGAAAGGCATGTTCAAAATCAATCAGAAAAGGCTATGGAAGCAGCCCATATTCTCTTAGAACGATACACTTAACTCAAAACCTGGATTCTTTACCTGGGCAAAATCTGGAGCAAAAATTGCATTGAAGAGGAAAATGTANTACTTTGTCAATAACTCTCGACATAATCTCGATAGAAAAGTGAAACCGGTACCAATGTGTTTGTCTCATTGAAACACGTCTCCCGAGTCCCAATATACAACATGACCTTCTTGGGTCACCACTTGACCTTGACCTGACATCAAATTTCAATTTGACCTAACCTGATCAGCTTAGGTCAACATAAATATGATTCGAAGCGCCTTGACGAGAAAAACACGATGATTTCAAAATGATTGTCCTATCTTTACTAGGCAAAATGTTATTTGCAAAAACCACCTTTTACAAAAACTGCCATTTATTATTTTTGATGACTTCTAGAGTCTGAACTATTGATCTAGCCTAAAGTTTGTTGACACCTTGGCGATTAAATTGTTGTCAAGATCTTTCTATTGCTTTTCTGTTTGATCTTAGCTACACCATAGTTAGTTCCCGAGATATTTGGAGGTTTCTGGGGTGAAGTCCTAAAACTGGAAAATCTGACCTTTGAGGACCTCTGGTGAACTCAATATTGACCTGATCTTAATAAAAAACGTTGTTTTAGATATATAGCTTATCTCACGCTATCTTACGCAATTTTCTGCTTGTCGCTACGTTGCGTGTTTTATATATTGGGTGGGAGGGAATCCCCCCGGCAGTTCGTGGTTGGCGCAACCCCCCGGCAGTGCGCGTGCTAATCGTTATGCCAATTTATGTGTGGTTTACTGGATAAACATTAAATTGTGTCTTCAAATAGTTCACTTAAAATCGTTCTGGTTGCCGAAACAAGCCATGGGGAGAGTTGTAACAAGGTACTTGAGAGAACTGTAATGCGGTCCATCTCTCCTCTATGAGCTTCTAAAAATAAACTTCATCAATAGAAGCAAGACAAACTATATATTAAATAAATATTATAATGTTTACAGGTATACGTGAAAATGTGAAGTGTATGATACGATAATAGCATATCAGTTGCATTAGGTGTTTGATCAAGCTATATATATATATTTCACTATGTTCCAATATACGTCTTCTTATTCATTATTTAGCGAAGAATTTAATAATAATAAAGAAGCTGTCTCTACAAAATACCGTCTAATCACTTAACACAAGCCGATAGATTATTCCTCAGCCGCCGCCACTCGCCAGCGCTGCGGCGGCGGCGGCGGCGGCGGCGGCGGCGGCGGCGGCGGCGGCGGCGGCGGCGGCGGTGGCGGCGGTGGCGGTGGCGAACCACCCCACAGTCGTGCCTCCAGCCGTGACCATCACCGTGCAGTAGCTGCAACAGCTCACCATGTAGTAGCTGCAACAGCTCAGAGCCGGGAGCCGCAGCAGCTCGTGCGAGACTGACGAGCTGTCGCTGGCGGACCGGAATGAACCCCTCCTCCGCCGGCCGCCACATCAAAACAGGCCGCAATTAATTACTGGCCGTCGGACGGGGCTTTCGTGGCAGGAAATATAGCAATGGTCGTCCTCGGCTCCGGAAAAATATGTCACGAATGGCTCGCGACGGGACGCGCATTCACTGTCCACCGGAAAATAGGGGTGGTATTTGATTAGTTGATCACGCTACATGAAGGGAGTTTCGTTTTCTAGTTTTGAAAGCTTGAAGGCTGAATGCTCATAAGTGCTGCGCAAACAAAGCTGTATTCGAATTCGAATTAAGGTATTCGAATACCTAAATCTTTTGCAAATCTGCAAAATATCTGAGTCAAACCACCCACGCTACATTTGAGTTTGTCTATTGAGCCTGAATTTCTCCCAATCAAACGCTCCTGCTCAGCGAAATTAACTCTCTCTGCGTGGCCGGCAGGCTGAGGAGGAACGCCAGGTGGGCGGGAAGCCAGCTGAGTTCCAGCACTTCCAGCCGATATCCGCGCAAAGTCTGAGACCCTCTGAGACCCGCGTCACGCCACCGGTTCCACGCCACTGGCGCACTGGGACCACCTACAAATAGTGGCTAGTAACGCAAGCGACCAGATGCTACACGGTGCCACTCTGCTTAGCACTGGGACCACCTACAAATAGTGGCTAGTAACGCAAGCGACCAGGTGCTACACGGTGCCACGCTGTTTAGCACTGGGACCACCTACAAATAGTGGCTAGTAAAGCGAGCGACCAGATGCTCCACGGAGCCACGCTGTTTAGCACTGGGACCACCTACAAATAGTGGCTAGTAACGCAAGCGACCAGAGGCTCCACGGTGCCACGCTGCTTACAAGCTCAACCTCAAGGAACGACAGGGAATGACAACAACGGATAAATGTCATACAGCGGCAGTACTATCCCCGTATCCAGATACTTTCGCAGATGATTCATAAGGCAGTCCCCAGCGGCATATTGCGATGGGCTCCAGGGGTGACAGAAAATGTCAGAATGTAAAGAAGACTCCAGAATTGTCCACCTCGTTTGCCGGGCCCTGGCAACCCACTCGGACGTCTCAGCCAGGTGATGCGGTCTCCTCTGGGTTCGTCACAGCTCGTCTGGTCAGTGATTCAGTGTGATTCTGAGTCGCCAAGCCGCCGCCGAGCGCCGGATGGCTCGCGATAAAGAGCTCCAATCAGGCCGCGGTCTGTCATCCAAACTGTTATAAAGCGCGCCGGCACAATTTCGAAGTCGTATCCTGCAGCCCTTGTGAAGACAAATGGAGCTGAGATTCCCGAAGATTTGTCATCCGGGAATCCAGCTAAGTTTTAATGAGCACCGCAGAGTGGTTCTTTTCTGCGGAAACGAGCGACGTTAAGATTCTGATGGATTCGCGATCGAGTTGCATCTGAGTTGGCAGCCCACGTGTGGAAGCTGTTAGTGCTCGATTGGCTGAGTGCCATGGTCTGACTACTGAGCAGCAATGATTGACCCCATCATCTCCAAATATCACAGCGCCATAGAACTGAGAACGTAGCGTCGTTTTAAGAGAGCAGTTTCGTGCCTTCAGATCGCACCCTGAGGTGATGGCACTCTCATGATTAACAACCTGCAGGCTGCATGTGCACGAGTCTACGAATAAAAATAGTAACCCATATCATCCCAGCGTGACAAATATGTATCGGTATTGTTTTTTGTCCCACTTAAGGGCTATTTTATTTGCGTTCATCAGCATATGAACAATGAACACGAGTCTACGATAATAAATTAGTAACCCTATATCCCAGCGTGACATTTGTATCGGTATTGTTGTTTTGCCCACTTAAGGGCTATTTTATTTGCGTCAATCAAGCAAATATGAATAATGACATATCGGTCATATATTTGTCAAGGCATTTTGTTTGGATGGCACTCCTGGCAAAAGAGTGAGGCAATTTGCCAGTGTTAAGACATTATCCCACCACTTAGTAATGCACTTCCTGCACATCAGACTACAGTGAAGTAGTCGATCTGACATAACCGCGACAGATATATGCTATCAAGTGGCGAGAAGAAGCGTCTTGCTTACGAGTTGTCAACCGTGGATGCGCAGCTAGTTGTTATGTTTGTCTTGCGTCGAACTACGATGAATAATTTTACTTAGTATGACCAGTATTTTATTTAAGTGAACACTATAATATGTCGAGTAAAGGTCAAGACGATGATGTATATGGGGCCGAGGTGCGAGCGGTATATTCGTGGCATGTTTGCGCGCAAAACGGTCAAGGTAAATAAAAGTAAAAAATATTCTCTAATTAGCTCTTCTGGTTAAGGCACAATGTGCTGTGCAAATTTTAACTTTGTGACCTTGCTTGACCTCTGGAGGTCAAACCGCTGGCAGTGACACTGAATGCTTTTAGGTGTGGACTAGTGAAGCGCTTGTGGATATGCGCTGCAAATTTCAGCTCGATCGGAAGTGTCCCGAACCTGGGCTGAACCTGGGCTGAACCTGGGCTGTCTTGATGGATATCTGCTAAGATGGCTCGAGACCGAACGTCAATCATCCTATATGAATCTGTTAAACGACAGTCCATAGGTATGCACGCAAATGTAATACCAAAATGTTGAAATAACTCGACCACCCATCATAGCTGCATGCGCCAAAAAAGCTATGGGAGTGGAGTAGGAGGGTCACGACATCAAATTAAAATTTGACATTGATCAGTTTATTTGTTTAGCTGCAATCGTAATACTTATTAATTGTCCGCGAGCATTTGAAATCCCTTGCACCAGCTAGCTATCGCCGAATCTTAGTTGCTCGCACACTGGCGCTGGGACTGTGGTTATAAACGTTCGTTGGGTACGCAGAGGCTCGCTGGTTCGATCCCAAGATCCCTACTGACAGTCATTGAGACTGGTGGAGGCGCACCTTCTGTCATATTCTTACGACGCGCATCGTGTAATGCTTGAGACTTTGTAATCGGTTGAAAATAATAGTTTCATTCGAGATCGTGTTTGTATAATCCCGAATTTATAGCGATTGTCATAGTAGATAGAGCTCACCTTTCTGACGACAAACACTTCGTACACAGCGCAGATTCCGATGGCGGTGATGCCCTGCTCTTTACACAGCATGGCGGCCGTCACACAGGCCAGCGTCACGCCAATCCAGCTCCAGTCTGTGAATCACAGAAAATATACAAACTGTAACGTTCACACAGGCCAGCGTGACGCCAATCCAGCTCCAGTCTGTGAACCACAGAAAATATACAAACTGTAACGTTCACACAGGCCAGCGTGACGCCAATCCAGCTCCAGTCTGTGAACCAAAGACAATATACAAACTGTAACGTCCACACAGGCCAGCGTGACGCCAATCCAGCTCCTGTAATCCAGCAGCCGTCTGTAAAGCAGATACGCTGTCACACCCAGTCATACAGGCAAGCGTGTCAAATTTATTACAATGAAGGGTATGGTAACCGAATGCATTGGACCGATTCCTTACCCGTCATTCAATCATTACTTGAAGCAGCCTCGCTTGGATCGACCCAGTTGTGATTCATTGTAGAAATGTATTTCAACAAGTAAGTAAAGCCAATGTAAAAACCTTCTTGGGGATACCAGGTCGCCGCGGATTGAAAGAAATGAGTGCATTGATAGGGCCTTTGAAGTGTAGCTTTCCCCGCTTTCAAACTCGATCCAAACACTCATCACTTCCCTCCAGACCACGTCATCACCTGCACGCTCGTTCCCGCCCTTTTTACAATTACAACCGGGCCGCCGACAGCTCGATAGAGCATGACGTCACGGGCGAAGCAGGACAGTCGTCACTGCTTCACAAATCATTGGCTCGCTCCGGAGTCAACAATCAGCCAATCGGTGTGCCCGCTCGGCCGTGAAAGGAAGCTGTCGATGCTCCGAGCGGGCGAGAGAGCGATGGGCGAGTCGCAGGGAGGGCTTTGGCTCTGGCCTCGGGTGCCCTTGTCCAGGTCCCGGGTCTCGAGTAAAGGACGGAATCCAGATGGAGTAGCGCTGACGCAGAGAGAGCAATGGTGTACGGACACGAAACCACAGTAACGGGAGAGACAGGCCGAGACGTCCCCGGAGAAAACGGGAGGGGGAGAGAGACTGCGACACAGGAGGGTACGGATGGAGAGATACTACCTACAGACACGACACCGGGTCTCAGAGGGTTACAGCAGAAGAACATTATGCCGGCTAGCCGTACTGTCCATGCTCGAAGAAAGACTGGCGCTGGCCGCTGATACATCGGTGTTTTTTAAGCGAAATGGAGGTCTTTGCAGCAAAATATGTCAAGTTCAACTAAGTTGTTTTCATTTCGATTATGCCGAGAAAGTCACCTTGGCTGTCACGCAACATTTGCACACCGTGTAGTCCGATGTCGGATATCGTTCGAAAACACCTGCTTTTAGAATAAGACGCGTTTCAAACAAGTTAACATTCCCATCGTCATTTTCAAAAGAGCGCTGCCAATATAAGCACCGCTTTATCTGAACTCATACGCAACTTGCATATCGACCAGTGTAGATAAGATAAAGACAGCGTCGTTCTAAGCAAAACTGGAGCCCTGTATCCGGTGCTTCCACGCCGGACGCGCTGGTCTGCGACAATCGCGGGTCCAGTCTCTCTCCGTGGGTGTGGGGGGTCATCTTTTTGTGACAAAGTTACCCATTTTCCGCGGATTTGGGCCGGTCATCTTACTTTGGTCATTGAAACCATGCTCTAGAGTAGAATCACAGCTGTCGTTTTCACAACAAGTTAACATGTACTACTCCAGCACTGTTCTCAAAGTAGAGCGACCTAGTGCTTCGTAATGAATGTATTTAGACGAGAATATAGCATAACGGCCCATGCTTTTAGGTGCGCTGTACTCACTACATCACCCGCAAGCCTCTATTCATATCGATCCCAGTGTTCGATCGTATTTGAAAGACCAGGCCGTCGGAGTCTACTTCCTTAGTCTAATAATCTTGGGGCGCCTGGTATCCACGGTGGCTTCCAGGGAGACGGGTTTGTTGTTATGAATGTCGCCTGGGTCTGGCTGACCAAGTCGCGGGTCATGTGCTCGTCCTCGTCGGACGAGCTATGTCGGGGGCATCCTGTTTGTGAGCATGCCAAGTTACCCTTTGAGGGTGGGGATTAAGGGCCCGGTCTTCTCGGCTCCTAGTCACTTTGTGGTCATTGAGTACCGAAGAAACGCAAATACTTCTTTTCTGGATTTTGTATTCGGAGAAAACTCTCTTTAAACACATCCCCTTGTCGTGTCATATTTATTTGCTTTGATATATTAGAGGATCAATAATATATCGTAATTCAAGAAGCAAACTGTTTTCTGTATGGCAAATATTATAATGTATTTATGCAAACACTGTATAATCCCCTAGTTTAATCTTTCATTTTCTAACTTTGCACTGGTGCGTTCACTTCTATTTATGGTCTAAATTTTCTTGTCAGTGTGGGCGGGGGTTCGGTCTCTTGAAGATGGATGCGCCCTCCAATACAAAAAATGTAACACATTTTGTTATGCCTGTCGTTGATCTCTAGCGGCAAAATGTCTAGATTGTGGGGATCTTATTGCAATGCTTATATATATTCATGGCGTTCCGCTGCTGAGCATTGTCATGGTTATATAATCATTTTGTTGTGTAGCGCACGCTCGCGTCAGTCTTTTTCGGGTTTCGCTGCAAGAGAATAAAATAAATGAAAAATATATAATAAGGTGTTATTGAAAAAGGGAGTTTGAGGTATTTGAATATGGACCAAGAAACTATTGGCGCTTGTTGTTTATAATTCAATTCCGCGTTTCGACAAACCGAAGACGATAACGATGACGATGGCTTCGTTTGACGATAGCCACCGATGTGACGCCGCAAAACGGCGTGAGAATGTTAATTTTAGGTTGTGGATACTGGATAACAACATTGGCATATTCGAACCAGACAGTAATTAGAGTCAAGCCTCAGATAACCCTTTTTCTGGCTGCACAGCTGGGTAAAATGAAAAATATTAAAAAACATTGCATATACATTTCCATATACAATTTCATATATATCAGCCTGGAATTGTAAGTCTCAATGACCGGCGGCAATCAGCACTCAGTAGTACATATCATCATAATAACTGTACGTATACATATGTACCAAACTGTAACAAACATCAACTGGTAAAAGTGCAACTGGTTTCAAAGCAGCAAGACTGAGGCAGAAATACTTTTTCGCACATAAATGGCCACTGTGGATCTGGAGGAGCCAGGTGAGAGATGACTTCGGAGATGGTCCTGGTCTGGTATCCCGTATTATCTCTTCGGTTCAGCAAGTTGGGCACCGCTGGAGTAGCTTGCGGGTACCTGATTCGCTGCGAACACAAATATGCGTCTCGGACGTTCTCGCATTGTCTCGCATAGGGCTTACACCATACAGCGAAGAAATATCCTCATTGGCCGCGCCCTTAATTTCCTCAAGATGTGCTAGGTGAATTACCTTTTGTATTCAAATGGAGGGCTTCTGCTATGTAATAACTGAGTATGCTCTATTTCTGTTAATCAAAATTAACTTATTTTTCATATTTTTGTATATGAAAATATTGCTAAACTTGTGTCATTTGATTTCCCAGCGAACGCAGCACGTAAGTTTTTATCCCATTTTTTCTGTGGGATACGTCAGGATTTTGTTTTATCCATGCATCTGCATGGGTATAAGGCTTATCTGTACATTTAGCGATTTCATTTGACTTACCATCTTTCCCAATCTCTCGCCGACCGAATAAACTTGTGTAAATATGCTATTAACGCGGGTACCCAGTTTATGGGTAGCTCCTAAGGATAATTGTTTTATGGGTTCAACGGGTTTCAGCCCCAGAGAAAAATGGCGCGGGGAGAGGCATACTTGCTAACTCTAGGAATCGCAGCCCCCCCCACACTAATCTCCGATACACAAAGCATGGCTGAGGGTGGCATTTTGCGCATCCTGATGTCACTTCCCCGCTGGAGTCCGCACAGGGTCTGCGACGTTTGGAAGGGTTGAGCCTGCTCAGCTGCCTGCCCAATAGGCCTGTCTTGTGCTGATCTGCTGCCCGCAGGGAGTATCCTGTCTTGTGCTGGTAACTGCTGGCCTCTAGAGGACCTGTCTTGTGCTGGTCTGCTGGCTGCAATGGCCTAGTCTAGTGGCTGGTCTGCTGGCCGCAGCAGACCTGTCTTGTGCGTCTGCTGGCCTCAGAGGCCTGTCTTGTGGCTGGCTCGCCGCTGCGCCGTCAGAGACCTGTCTTGTGCTGGTCCGCTATGGCCGCAGAGACCTGTCTTGTGCTGGTCCGCGCTGGCCGCAAGAGCGCCCTGTCTGTGCTGATCTGCTGGCCGCAATGGCCTGTCTTGTGGCTTGTCCCGCATGGCGATCAGATGTGCTGTCCGCTCCCGTGCCGCCCTACCTACCCCCGGCTACACTTTGAGGCTACCTGGCCACTGATAAGTGCTCTCTGTGCGGAGCTGAACGCGCCTCAGCGCCGGCTTCATCCCTGATCACACTCGCAGTTTCCGTTATGGAACTGGGTCGCAATTCGTGATTCCAGATGGCAACGGACAGTCAGTCCCCAGCTCTGCAAACTACAGCGCGCGCTTAAGGGAGCGTAAAGCCCGAGCCCGCTCGCACCGCCAACCGAGTCGAGAGCAAATAAGCCTAGAAGCGGACGCCGTTTGCTATCCCAAGCACTTGACACCAGCCTGGGATTTTCTCAAAGTTATTTTCGCTTAAAATACCTGTTGCCACAATGTCGCTGGGGCGGTCGCTTGCTTCACAGATTTTCGGAGTTTAATTTGCGACTGTTAAGTTGAAGGATGAACGGTGACGACGATTCATGAAGCATGAACTAACGCAATGCCTCAGTTGTGGTATGTTCCGGCTCGATCCCGCATTTGATCTGAACGAGACGTCACGTTACTTGCTCTTGGTGTCCCCTGATAAAATCCTGT
The DNA here is from genome assembly GCA_014673585.1 of Semibalanus balanoides. Taxonomy (NCBI): domain Eukaryota; kingdom Metazoa; phylum Arthropoda; class Thecostraca; order Balanomorpha; family Balanidae; genus Semibalanus; species Semibalanus balanoides. The sequence continues at coordinate 13,347 of VOPJ01015837.1, read as the reverse complement.
ATTAAATGCCTGGCTTAAGGGAATGTTTCACATTATTTCATAGATTGAGTTGACGATGGCCAGCTGTTTGGATTTCCCATTGAAATTAAGCGCTATTGTAGAAGTTAAAACACAAAACAACCCACTAGAGGTCTAATGACCCAAGTAATTCTGAGTTTGGTTTGTGACATTGCAAAACAAAGATAAGCCCTAGTGTACTTAGAGTCTAGGGCCTCTTAAAGCCGATGTCGTCATCCTTTTTAATTCACAATGTTGATGAAAGTAGTTTGTTTTAAATTTGGCTTAATACATTAGTCCATACACTAGTCAATTAACATACTGCGCGTGAAGTATTTTTTTCTTTTCGATTTCCAAAAAAAATCCTTTCATATGACTGTGTGTATTCAAGTCCAATACTAAAACTTAGTTTTTTTCATGAAATTGAGGCATGTTTGTGACGAAACAAATGTCAGAATCGTGTTCGACAGGCCAAATTACTTCATTATTTGCACCCACAAGCGGCGTACTCTGGACCTTCTCGAGACGTGGTAACATTTCCTTTTACTAAATTTCCTTCAATACAATACTTTTTTTTTCGAACCCTTGCCCCCCCCCCAGTGCAGCGAATTCTTAGCCTGAAGCCCTGATTTTAGTTCCCATCTACTCTGGCGGACATCTGGGCTGACCTTTCGGACCGATTTCTGAGGCTAGGTCACAGAGGTACCCTCACACCGGATTCTTTCTATTCCATTTTTTGACCACGGTAATTTGTTCAGAGTCTGGGGATAGGGTTCACCGACAATGCAAAATTATTGACAGCGGAAAGTGGGCACAAAATTGTTCATGATGTGATCTGGAATCACTATTATTAAAACGAATGTCATCGTATTTTAGATACTGCACACTCACAATGCTAATGCTAACATTTCACAAAATGTGTACAAGATTAACGCTGGACTATTAACAAAATACCAAGATATCTAGATGAAAATTTCCTTCACACCACCAACAATTAGCTTCAGCACATGAGACATTCCATTTTCCCAGAGCTCATATCTAAAGATCTGTCTTCATTTGGCGCGAGCTGAGCGAGTAGGCCGGGGTCGAGCTGTCGATTTATACAGAGCGGCAGCCCGCGGCATGTCGCCGCCGAGCGAGGCCTGCTAAGTCCTCTGATTAATGGCCAGAGCGCCATATTAACACGGAATTAACCGGTGGCAGCCTGTCCCGGAGACGTGTCGCCACGTCTAGTTGACGAATGGCCTCAGACTGACGGGTCGTATTCCGCATCACTGGTCAACGAGTGGCAACTGGAGTTTGTACACGATGGAGTTTGTACACGATGGGGTTTGTATCCGATGGAGTTGTACACGATGGAGTTTGTACACGATGGAGTTTGTACACGGTAACTGGAGTTTGTGCACGATGTAGCTGTATACGATAGAGTTTGCACAAGATGGAGTTGTACACGGAAGAGATTAGGATGTTATGCAGTGAGCCGAACAGCACTCGTCAACGGTAGCACAGTAATCCTATACATGCGGCGGCATAGATTAGGGTTTAAAGATCTGTACAGCCGAACTAGATCATGTTTTTATAACATACAAGTGCTGTGGTGGTCGTATCAATCGACAACTGTCCTTGGTCCCCGCACTGTGTATCGCTGGAACTACAAATTGACCGTTCCTTAGGCGATCCAGTTTCACCTCAATAGGCCACGACCCCGAGGTTACGTATCCACTCTTCACGGGAACAGAACGCGGCCGATATCGTGTCATAATCTACATTATACAAATGACCCAGCCTTCATCATGTTACACCAGGCTACAGCATCACTGTATGAGCGACGAGTGGTCCCTTGTGGGCCCTTCAAAGATACTACGACCCCGAGTGAGTGGGTATAATGCAACCCTCTGGGTCCTCACCGGCCGCTGTCCCAGCCCCGATGACCTCTAGGAACTGGAGCAGCAACAGAGACGTGCTGCCTTAGGTAAGCGAACTGTGACGACTTCTCACCAACTGGTGGCTCAGTCGCCCGACAATCCTCCGTAACGAGCTGCACAGCAGGCTCCTGCACGCCTCAGGCGATGAAGGGTTTAAAGCGACAGGCATGTTTGCCCAGGCGCTACCGGCGACACCAAAATCAATGCCAACAATTACGCGGCCAGGGTTCCGCTGGAACATCGTAATTTTGAATAATACATCACCGGCGCCGTGTGTACGGTCACCATTAAGGCGTCCTGTTTGAGCCGGAGCGTGGTGCGCCGCTGCCGCGCTGCTGACGTGAAGGCCGAGTGATTGACGACTGTATGCAGCGGCTGACACGGCTCCGACCAGAGCTGTCACGGCTCCGACCAGAGCTGTCACGGCTTACGGTGACAGCGGTCCGTCGGGCGTCCACTCGAGGATGGAGCGGCACGGCGCTTCACGGTGCTAAACAGAGGCTGAAGACACTGTGGGACTTGGGATTGCGGTGGAAACGGAGGGATGGAGAGACAGGAGCAGAACGAAGATTGGAGAGGGAGGGGGTCTCCGACTGGGGTGGGGGTATCAGACTGGGGTGACGGTGGTTAAGGGGTGCCAAGAAGCATTGAGAGGTGCTGAGGAGCCTTGAGAGGTCCTGTCAGGAACAGGCATTAGAGAGGTGCCGAAGCGGGTGCCGAAGGGGTTTAAAGGTGTTTAAGGTGTTTGACGGGTGTGAGGTGTTGAGGGTTGTCAGGGGTGCTGAGGTGTGCTGAGGGTTGCTGAGGGGTGCTGAGGTGTGATTGAGGGTTCTGAGGGGTGCTGAGGGGTGTTGAGGGGTGACTGCAGGGTGTATGACCGGGTGCTGAGGGTGCTGGGGAAGGGGTGCTGAGGGGTGCTGCAAGGCGTGCTGAGGTTGGTGTGAGCGTGCCTGAGGGGGTCGCTGAGGGGTTGCTGAGGGGTGCTGAGGGTGTGGAGGGTGCTGAGGGTGCTGAGAGTGCTGAGGGGTGGCTGAGGGTGTGAAGGGTGCTGGAGGGGGTGTGAGGGGCTGCTCGAGCGGTACTGAGGGGATGCTGTAGGGGCTGTTGTGAAGTGCCTGAGGGGTTGCTCGAGGGGTGCAGCTGAGGATGCTGAGGGTGCTGCAGGGGTGCTGAGGTGCCAATGGGTGCCAGGAACCGTTACCATAGCACGTGATGACCCGGAAAATGGCATTCTGATGGATTCCGTGCGAAGTCAGCCTGGCTAAAAGGCTCACTAAGCCTGAGATGGCTATAACTTTGTGAACGGTCGTCACTATGATAGCGCCAAAGGCTTCAGACATGCGCCACTCATTCCAAATATTGCTTCTGGATTCCTTCGATCATGATATATGTAAAACATCTACCGCCAGAAAATTGATTCACCACGGTTATGGTTTCGTACGCCGCAATATTTTGTTATACGCGATGACAAATTCATGGACGATCCCCCCCCATGTTAAAAGCAATGGTTCCCAAGCCCCTCCCGACATCAATTACCCACTTTTTTCAACAGGTCAGCGGATGGTCATCACCTTCACTCTTCAAAATGTATATCCGATTTAACAAAAAATAGCGTTGTCTTCCCAATGTGGGCTGTCGATGTCGACTGTTTATGTTTAGCACATCTTCATTGGAGCGTACGCAGTTCGCTAAAACAACGGCTGCCGACTAAACGACTAAACAGACACTCAGTAGAACAAACGACGCACATGTATTTTATTCCCCTTTCTTCACCAACACTTTCTCATGTTCTGGACTTCGTAACCACTAAGGCGCACCGAAAAGTTATATTGTTAGTCCGATGGGTGCATCAAAAGCTGTATATTAGCGTAGCATTTATGGTTCAACCTTCACAAGGCTCTATACGTTACCCCCGCAGAATGGATTTTCCCGTTACCCCAATGGGTCATAACCCACAGTTTGGGAACCACATGTGTTAAGAAGGATGATCAATTATAACAGCGCAGTTGGCATCTCGGACAATGAGGAAAGAGCGGAATTTGCGGCGATAATGCATATACACGACAGTTTTTTACGATTTATAAGAAAACCACGCTCAACCACACAGGAATCACCGCAGGATTGCATGAAACTATTAATTTTAAGATTAACGAAGTGTGGAAAGCTTGGTAGATTCATGTCTTCTCAGATTGAAATATGCACATAATGCAACGATGCATATGACAAAAGTAATGGTTTGTCTAATAAAAATTCCGAAAAATCAGCTATAATCAAGCACCACAGCAGCATTAATTTCACACCAATACCATGAACAAAACATTAATTTTGTACTCACCAGTTCCTCGCGGAGTTTTCGTGGCTCTGACATACGACAGGAATGCCACGATGAAGAACACGGACGAGAGCAGCTCGGCTCGACCCACAACTCCTGTCACCTGCCAGGAAAAGTTGGCTTTATTTAAAATGTGTCACAAACATGACATCTACTCCTCACGCGCTGCACCGTCTTGAGAACTCCTCACTAAGTATGTGACATTTATTTTATCATGGTACAGCCAATACGGAAATGACTAGGCTGGCTCCAGGTAGCAATTGATGTCATATCATCACGGACACAAACATTACTGATGACATTCAGCTAAAGCGGCACGATTAGACAAATGCACGCTATGTTTATAATAATATGACTAAAACTTTCCTCATACATCAAGAAAATTGGTTCAGTTGAAAGCAGTAACCTAATATTTATCCAATTACAACTAGGAACTGCATTTTAAGTGTTTGATGGAAGAGCAGCGAACACCCAACAAGTGTACTATGTACGTAATTTATGGAACAAAATGAAAAGTCCCTGGAATAAAACACATCAATTGTTTTCAATGATAAAACAATTGAGGTAGCATGATCTATGGCAAATTAATGTCAAGAGCTGTTGAGCAGCATGGTGTATGGCGCGACATCATGTGCTTCTGATAACATCGGTCAGTGTTAGCAGCCCATAGTCCTATACCTACCGCACGGCTGCAGCATTCATCAGCCAGATATCGTGCAGTCTCTGCAGGGCACCGTGCCACTTACCGCCTCCGTGTGTATCGGATGCACGGCGAACAGCAGGGCGGCCAGGAAGCTGCACACATCCGACACGAAGAGAGTGCAGAGTCTGCAACATGGCACAGACACACAATGGTAACAGTTCGCGGCGAAGATAGCACAGCCGGTTCGACGCAGGGGTCCCTGGGCAGGGCTTCCGAGGTCCAGCTCATTTCCGAAGAGACACACCTATTTAGAACTAAGGGCCGCAAAAGTTTTAATGTTGGATTTCGTACATTGGTGAATCCAGAGAACATTCCAATTATGGGACCTACGTCTGGAATACTGATAGGAGAGAGAGCCTTATACTGCGCCAGGTCTTCTAAATGCGCTCATGCCGATAACTAAATAAGTACCATTTGCATTAAATTCCCAAACTTGTATTATTTATCTCCAACATTATTCATCATTTTGCAGCCTTCGAGCTCTACACAAGCGAGGGTGACGTTGTTAAATGGGAGTGTGCCTACTCTTTTTGAATGTCAAATATATTTTTATTGCGGTAAGAAGCTATTGGTTTGATCAATGATTACGATAAAATTCCCGTCTGGAGCCCCTTTAATTGAATTTGTACTTATATTCTGTTTTGCATTTGTTTTGTTTCAAAACTCATAAACGATCCGCCACTTTAAACAGAGTAACGAAGATGTTACCTACAATGGCGCACCAAAGACAATAAGCAACCCCATACGAACAATGTACAATAATCATAGTGGCTCTGTTCGGCAGCTCAATTATCAGCGCGCACAAGTTGTTTTTTATTGGCCAGCGTTAGCAATATATGCTGGCGTTATAATATAAGGGCAATGCTTCTAGTAGCGAAAGTTCTCTGGCGAATATTCATAATTTTGTGCTGCCAGAATGATCTTGGCGAATTTGGAAAATCTCCGCGACTAGAGTGAATCTGGAGAAGTTAAGCATATGGCTAAATTCAGACAAATATGTTATATAATAGACCAGTGTCAACAACTCCACATGACCGATGTGAGTAGGCACACTCCCTTTAAGTAGGAACCATTCTAAATTGTTGTGTTTTCTTATCCGGAACAAGCATATGCACCGCCCAAATGTAACTTTTGGTGAAGGTGAAAGAAGCCCAAGTGTTTTCGATTTTCATAAGGCATGTGTCAAAAACACTATTTAACAAAACACTATATACAAAACACATCCTATTAGGAAAAATCGCCTTTCTTCAATGATGCCATGAATTCTAAATTGGGCTCATACATAATGCGCTCACGGTATATTTTGGGTACAGGTACAATAACAAGCTGTGGTTCCACGAAACCTCTATGTTAACCTGTTTGCAATGTCCTGTCACTCGCCTGATATTGGGGGGAAAACATTGCTCTCTGTGGTTCCACTGACCTGGTGAAATGCGATATTGTTTTTGACACGATAGTTGATGGTAACTGGAGCCCAAGGTGGAATAATGCTGGGCTTATTTGACCTCTGGTTTTAATTCATGAGAGTTAAATGTGATAATCCCCGGACCCAATGCTTTTCGGGAAACTGCGACAAACGCTGTAGCTGGTGAGCAGGAAGGACCCAAGGGGGTCCTTGGGACAATAATCCTGAAATCCTAAAACTTACCGAGAATTGACAAGTTCCCTTATTTTATTTGCTTGATCTTTTTACGACTACATATAGAACTTCCTTTCATGAATTAATCCTATCATAGACTTCTCCATACCTGTATGGAGTATGGAGGTATGGAGTATAGGAGGTATGTAGGTATGGAAATGGAGGTATGGAGAATGGAGGTATGGAGATATGGAGGTATGGAGAAGTCTATGATCCTATACGAAATATGAATAACCAAACCATTCAATTTCGCATGTATGCCAAGATTAATCATAATGTAAAAAACCTACATAGGCATGGCATGTCGCCTAAATGCCCCCGATCATGGCGCAATTTGGATACGCTGTGCCCTAATGCTTTCTTTGCAAGGTTTTGTAAAAAAATGACAGCTTTTATTGTATATTGAAGGGTCTAGTTTGGTATACAAATGTTCAAAGTTTGTGTGAATGCTTGTTATATGTATGTGACTTTTACTTTTCACTCAGGACGAGTTTTCGCTTAAACGGGCGCATTATGGGAACCCTTCCCTAGAGCTACTGGGACAACATGTCTTGTCGTGGTGACTGGTGAGTTTGTATAAATAAATGAATACATATCAATTACTCGTCGGCATTATATAGCCACTTCGTAATATCATTCCGTTCACAAGTTATAAGCCAAGTTAAATAACTCTTAATACAACAGATGGACCAATACTTTAACAAATAATCCAGTGATATTATGACCAGTACGGCGCCTTAATCGGCAAAGGAGAAGTATGGTCGGCTGCCATTTAAACTCCACCTTGCCAGCAGTGTGGTCTCAAACCACACACTAAATTTGAGCTTAATCGGTCAGCGCATCCGCGGAAATGGAGGTGCCAAGTAAGATAATGCTGCGACGGTGGCGCCGTCTACCAGCGACCGTGACGCCAACTATACCGCACCCGGCCGACAGAGGCGGAGGTGATCTGTGTCACATGACACCCCTCACGCGGCACGTGTCACACGCCATGCCGACACCTCACGTGAGACGAAATATGTCAATAACATATAACTGATTGTATTGGGCTATCAGATGGCGAAGACCGCTTGTCAATCGAATGCGAGATTCCAAAGATATAAGCTTCTGAAAAGCGTTACGGTCTGGCTGGGCCGGGTCGGGTCGGGTCGGCCACTTGTATGTGATTAAAATACCGTATTCGGTGAGGACTCGATCGCGCTTCGCGCTCGCTCGTAATCAAGGTCGCATCTTGACAAATTACAAAAGCACAACGACTAGTTTCAGAACATAATTTATAACATTGTATAAAGACACTTAATAGTGCACTCGCATTATAAATAATAAGGCGTAATATTGTATTACTAAGGATTAATATTGATTTCCGCACTCCTACCTTGATGGTCTGGTTTCAAAACATGATTAGAACGGACAACTAACCCGAAGCGAACCCGAAGCCTTCGAACACTAATCGATCATATGTTGCAAGTTTACTTCATTTCATAGCCGAAATGAGTTTGCTGAAAGGCGTCGCTTCTGCTGACGGGCCCAGAAACTAATAACGCGCCCGGACCGTGTGACTCGGCCACCACCAACCCGACCAACGCCTTCTCATAAATCCATAGACTGGTACTCTGAAAGTTTTAGCTTCGCTGATTATGAAATAGTGTATTGCTCACAGAACTGCATGAACAAGTGAGGAAGTCGTTATGTAGGACGGAGTTCGGTCAATTTGGTTAATGACTAGCAGCTCGAGAAGTCGTTAGGGGAAAAGAGGAATAAATAAATATAATCAGCAATCTTTTGTCGTCCTATATGCGACTGGATATTCTATGACCCTTTTAGGGACGTTGGTTTTGCATTTTTATTTTAATGAAAGTTTCTTCCGTTATGGCCACATTGTAATCAGTAGCAGCTTCACCCTATGCATTATGCCAAGGCCCTTTAGTGGTCATTAGTTTAACATATCGATTTTAGTAGCATTTTCCTCCGTTGTTGTTGTCCATAAATGCACTTTACAATGCGAGGTCATGCAATCTGAGCAATGCTCTGGGACGACGTCTAAGCTCAAACACGGGGCCGATTTTATCAACCTGGCCAGTGACTCTGTCAGTATAATCGACAGTCGGGATGATGTGCTTGCCTCAATGTTATCCGAATGTCTCATTGGTCGGTGCAAGAGCAAGCTAGTTGTCATTGCATGTAGCAATGTTATGAGATAGCAAGTCTGTTGATTTATGTCTTTACACAATACACATGCTCTACAAAGTGTCTTAACACAAACTTAACGCAAATATTTAAAAGGAAATGCATGCGGCAACTGCACGTCAGATGGCATATTTAATCAAATCGGCTTAAACATCCACTTTGCTTCCCTGAGACAGACGAAAGTAACCATCTGACTTCACAACCTTTTCGACGAACCGTACACCCTAACTGAATGAGAGCAGGCGTAATGCGCAGCATGTAGCCTACTTGAAGTAGAGAAGGCAGACGAAGGCGTGCAGCAATACGTTGGTGAGGTGGTAGCCGAACGGACGCAGCTGGTGCAGCAGGTAGTTCCAGCGGAACGTCAGCACGCACAGCGGACGGTACGACTTGTGAGAGTGCTCCTGAAACAAGGCCGGAGACCGAAATAGTGATATGATATTGCGCTAAACGTCTGTGAGAAACTGATTTGCAAGGAGATGCTCCTGAAATACTGCAGGGTGTGGTAGAATCACATAAGCAAGTTAACAACAAGTCCGGTAAATAGTGCAGCCTTAGCAAGGGATGTTGGTGTTCATGAATGGCCAGTATGACGCTACTTTGTGGACACGATACGATCTGAAGAGTCAATAACGGAAATAATGATTAAAGCGCCATGCAAGTCAATAAGAACATTGGTCATCTTTGTTGAGCCTTTAGTCTGCAAACCGATACCGTACTAGTACGAACTACAATGATGTAAAAATAATGAACGAAATGGCTGAATAAGTGAAAGAAATGTTTGAACGAATGGAATGAGATTGAACTGTCATTCTTCGATTGAGATGCACCAGTTTCATAAAATACTCATATGTGTCTCGTGAGATTTCGGGAAGACAACGTGTGTTGCCAAGCCCAGATATTGTACAGTTAATCATCATATGTATTCTATATATATATATCGCCTTGTATTCTCCTTTGTCTTAACTTCACTCACCGATAACACTAAGGCAAGAAAGATGGCTTATTACATCGTAAAATGAAACGAATGACATGATTTATCTTGATCGGCAAATCCGTATCCTTGTCTGTTATAACTGCTGAAGTGATATTCCAGTGTCCTATGATAATTTTCCAATTCAGATAACGATGCCCATAAATTGACCCACATCCACTCTGTTCCCGCGCGAAAGTGCATTGAAATGCATCCAATACGGCGAACCCCATCATTTTGATAAATCGACGCGCTTCGGAGATCTGCCGCAGTCGGTAAGAGTATTGGTAGACATAACTGTGCCGGATCAGCAGTCCAGTACTACTGCTTCATCACCACCTAGGGTCACATTGCCGATGGTACACGAAGATGAATTCAGCAGCGGCTGTGGCTCCAACTTCTCATCTGTATTGCTGATCTAGCTTATCTGATGTGAGGCAGAAAAGCGCCATTACGATGAAACTCCATTCCTGGCACATATATGTGGTTCGTTTTTGCAATGTGCAAATTATATTTGGTCGTAAAGGAGTATTCCGATTGTGTTTGTAATCAGATATACGTTTAAACATTCAGAAAAAGTGCTATTAATGCAACAATTACACCTTATGGCTACCATCAGATCTTTAAAAAGGAATGCACTCTGCAACTGATGATGCTTGTGATGATTTGGGCTGTTTGTGTCTACATTTACCTAGGTCAATCCTACAAGCCAACTAAAAAAACAAAAAACACATAGTGGGTACATTGCACAGATGCAAATTACGCGATAGTAAAATGTGTTATTTGGTGACCTGTGTGCCTGTATCGGACTTGGTAACGCTTTTCTTGTCTGCCCGGCTCGTCCTCCGTCACCCCCGACGTTTCTGTCGTGACGCCACATCTCAGGCGAGGCAACGCATACTGCCCGACGGGTAGCATGTCGTTTCATGATGCCCTCGTAAGCACGTATCATCATGGTTCTGTTGGCGAGGCAACGCATACCGTCCGAGTTCCGACGGGTATCATGCCTTTTCTGTTGGCGTGGCATCGCCTGCCACCCGTGGCTCCTGAACCGATCAATGACGATATGCGGCGATGACGATGCGAGCCGGCCGGCCAAGAGCTCCTCTCCCTCCACTAATTGGAACAGATATGTGCAGGCCGACGCTCAGCCGGTCTTGGCAGAGGGGCAAAATCGACCAATGTGGTTGCGAAGACGATAGACAAAATGGCTCATTGCCAAGTGACATCTCACGTTGTGTGGATGAGATGAGTTGTATTTTATCTTTATTGAGGGCAGTAATAACACAAGAGAAAATCTGCCAACGTCATTTCTTCGGAATTGGTAAAGTACTTGAACATTTGAGGTAAGACTGTGACATTTTAAATACTTGTAAGACATGATCACACACTTCTAACCGGAATTCAAAGACATATTTGTTTAACACGCGCCCTGGAGGGCCTCTGAGAATTACACGCCCTGGAGGGGGGGGGCGGATTTCGCCCTCCCCCTATGATCTCGAAAACCACGCAACGTAACGACAAGCAAACAACGGAATAAGATAGATCGAGACAAGCTCTATCGAAAGTATTTCGTTAATTTTAGGTCAGATCAATAGCAAGGTCACCAGAGGTCATCAAAGTCAAATTTTCCAGATTTATGACTTTGCTCCAGATACCCCCAATTAAATCAGAAACTATGATAGCTAGGATCAAACGGAATAGCAGTCGATAGCTCTTGATATTTTTAATCAACCTAGTTATCCTCAAATTTGAGCTCAGGTGAACGTTTTAGGCTCCAGAGGTCATTGAAGGTGAAAAGTTTATTTTTCGCAAAAGAGTGTTTGTAAAATAACTTCATAAATGATACAGGTAAGGCAGTTCATTTAACGCCATCATGTTTGTCTCGACCAGGCGCTTCGAATCATATCCATTTTCACAGGTCAAGTAAATTGGGGAATTTGACCTCAGGGCTCAGGTCAAGGTCAAGTGGTGACCCGTAGATCATGTTGCATATTGTGAGATGTGTCTCGACGGACAAACACTTTGGTACCGTTTTCACGTCTCTATCTTAGGTCACCGATACAATAAATCCGAGATAAGCAAATTGTAGGTATCAATGACCTCATAATATCCTGCAAGTTTGAAACCGATCGCTTTAAAACTGTGTCTGCATACCACCAAACAGTTTTTGGAGGTAAAGTCATCACGTGACCTGGTCTGGTGACCTGACCTTAACTGATCCGAGGCCAAGAATGTCACATGTGAGTGATATATTTGCAAATAGGTATGCAAGAATCACCGCCGCTGCGCGCCGCCGTTTTTCCTCTATCGTCGAAAAACCGGAGGGGTGGGCGGATTCCCCCCCCCCCCTCCAGGCCGCGTGTTTAACTAATGCAAGCTTCCATATTAGCATAATTATGTTCTTGTTTTTTTTTTTTTTTATCACAGTTTTACCCACGTGATTTCCTCTGGCCTGTCATTCCTCCTCTGGCTGCACGTGAGCTCATGATAAGATAACTGATTAGTTTTCTGACATCCTACACGGCCGTCTCCGGTGCATTGTGTCTCTGCATATGTCTATATTGAGCTGTATTGTGTTGACGTCTGTTGGTCGCTGTCTGTCTGACGTTGTTGCCTTGTTAGCCACACAGGTGGTGAGTAGAGGCGCTTTGACCAGCGCTGAGTTGGAACAACGACTTGTCACTGAACCGAAGAGGACCTAACATATCAGGTCTTTAGTTTGCCCTGCGGTGAACTATTGTCACCGCGAGTTTGTGATATGCATGCTAGCTATCCGCAGGTTTGTCGTAAGTGTTTAAGCTCGCCGTTTTCGGTCAAGGCCAGACATTGTTTGTTTTAATTACCAGCATATTGATTCGGTTATGAAATTAACTTGATGGTTGTTGGTTGCGAGAACGAGTGCTGCAGCATGAGCAGAATATATTAATTATGTTTGTTTGAAGAAGATATGAATTATGCCAATGTACGAAAGTAGCACAATGGAGCAACGCAATGAATGGTAATACAACATAAAGTCTCTGTTCGCAAAAAAAGGAATCTGGAGCCTTCTGACATTTCATAAATAGCTGTCAGGCCTGTCACGGGTGCTAATCCGTCCGCTCCACTGGACGATCTATGTATACAGACTTCATGTGTGTACATTTTCCGTCAAATGACTCTAGCGCCACCTATCATATGCGCTGGCTGCGCCACCTACCAGCGCTACCTCATATTCACTTGCTGTTCGATGTACTTATAGTTAAAGTTCTACTAACAGATGGCGTATCAAACGGGAAAAATCGTGTTATTTTTATAAACACGGACATTATTTTAACGTGTAGGACAGTTTGATGTTGGGAAATGTGGGGGCGCATAAATACACACGCAAATGTTGTCATGCGATCAGCAAAATTAATTTATTATATAATATTGTATGCTAATGTGTCAAACCTACATAACACTTCGAATTAATAAATGCCTAAGGAAAGAATTGGGTGTGGACGAACAGATAGACTTTCTTTAGATAGTTAGTTAGATTAAAACTTACAGCTTAAAACTTGTGTCGCATTTTTTAGTTGACATTCGGACTCGACATTTAATAACTAGCAA
>VOPJ01015836.1:0-22500 GCA_014673585.1 Semibalanus balanoides | reverse complement strand
CTGTACGACGGGTAAGAACACACGGGAGTTGTGTTCTGTGATGGAACAGGTAAGAACACACGTGGAGTGTGTTCTGTGATGGACGGGTAAGAACACACGTGGAGTGTGTTCTGTGATGGACGGGTATAACTGAACAGCCGTGTAGCCCCACATGACGCCGCTCTCTGAGGATAGGAACATGCCTACTAGCGGATCCAGGGGAGAACAGCTATTCTGTGCCGGTTTCGGGAAATGATAAAGCTGGTCGAAGTCAATACATTTCTTAATAAATTAAATAAAGAAGTGGAGTTCCCCGTTTTTGATTATTTCAAATCCGTTAATCGTACGTAAGAAACGAAATTAGATCGCGTCAATGTCTTTATACATTCATGTTTAGTTCACCCGCACCGAAACCACGTGTTACCTTTTAACATTCGCCAGGCCTGATTGCTGGCCCACATTGCTATATCGTCACACTCGAGCCGTTTCTGTTTTTCCTGACGCCTCCTGTGCGGCCCAGGTGCGCTGCGTTGGCTCTCCGATGTTCCTCAGGCGGCAGCTGGGCGCCGACTACCACCTGCACGTGGTGCGCTCCGTCCCTGCCGTCCCTGGGGCCCCTGAGACCCCTGAGGCTGCTGAGGCCCCTGGCGCGGCACACCCTCCATTGACAGACGGTTCGATTGGTGATAGGTGAGTCATGTTGGTGGTCACAGCTGCGGGACACTGTGAGTTGAAACTGTGGCTTGGTCTTTGGACAGCTACTGGGACGAGCAGGAAGGTGTTGGTGCAACCAGAGACTTCCGTTGCGGTGGTAGATAATATTGATCAGTCAAGCACGGTTATACGGATAGCGTGCGAATGAGTAATCGACGTTATTTCTTCTACAAGGGGGAAAAATGCTTGCGAATAAGTTCATGTTGAATCATCGAATCTGTGTAGGAAATGTCTGGGAACGCGACTGAATTTGTCGCCTATGACATACCCACCCCGCTATTGGAACGTAGCAGCCAGTATGTTCCCAGGACAGCTGATTATTGAGACAACTGGTTAACCCGCGCCGGGCCGGTGTCGGCGCCAACTTTCCTGGGGCCGGGGGTGTTTCGACACCCCCTTCTAACTCGGCTCCTTATGGGACCTAGACATAAAACCAAAAATACCATTCGAGAGGCCGTCAAAAGGGATTCCGGAAACTACTTCGTGAAAAATTTGCTCAGGTCAATATTAGAGTCACCAGAGGTCATTCAAAGGTCAAAATTTTACAATTTTCCAGATTTATACAAGCTCCAGATATCCCCAAATATCTCGGAAAACTATGAAGCTAGGAGTAAAACAAGCAAAGAAGCATTAGATAGCTATTAAAATTTATGCAAATCGCACCTGGGTTTTCAAATTTGAGGCTCGAGGGATCATAGTGAGGCTCCAGAGCGTCATCAAATGTCCAAAATGCGGTTTTTGGTAAAACTATGTTTTCCTGAATAACATTTTAATCTAAAACATGACACATAACTCATTTTTACACTATGTCGTGTTCCTCTCGGTCAAGACGCTTGAAACATATACATGGTGACCTCGTAAGTTCAACTTCAAAATTGGACCTTCAGGTCAAGGTTCATTTTGTGACCCAGATAGTCATGTTGCATAGGGGGCGACGCGGACAGACGATACGAATACAGTTGGTGTCATCGCGCTCCGTCTCTATCGTCATTATCATCAGAATCATTAGCAAATCATTGCTCGATGACCTCAGATGGACCTTCAGCATGACCTTTTAGAGATCTCTTTAGACAACCAATCGCACCTTAGGTCAATTCAGATTGAGCTAACAAAAAAACATGATTCTGAAATAATTCAGCCTGATCCAATGCATACTTTCAGAAATAAGAAGCATCTGTTTGTTTCCCATTCACTTATAATGGGACGGTCCAGGAAATTGACGGACTTAGCGTCACCGATATCGAAAATCCGAGATATACAAACTTTAAGATAGTTCATGCTTCTTATGAAACCCTGTTAAGTAACGAACCAATCCGCTGAAAAACTGTGGCTTTGGTGGAACCGAAACTTTTTCGGAGGTGAGGTCACCTGACCGTAGCCTGGTGACCTGACCTGACATGTCATATTGTCAAAACTTTTTTTGAAAGCTGTACAAAAGGATGATCGAACAGGTACTGAAAATTTGGCGGCGCTACGCGCCGCCGTTTTTCCGTATCCAGGAAAAACCTGAGGGGGTGTCTAAACCACCCCCCCCTGGCCCGGGCGGCGTTAAAGAACAGTTATGACAGCTCAACTACAAAGTTGATTTAAGGCTTGCCATAGTAGTTTGCCAGTCGTCTGGCGACCAACATCTATGAGGAAAAGACACAGTATTTGTATTATGAATTGTCTGATTGCGTGTTCTGAAGACCGCCTATCTCGGCTGTGGTGTGTCTGAAAGCGACCACCTAATCTCGGCTGTGGGGTGTGTCTGACTGACCGCCTATCTCGCTGTGGTGTGTATGAATTGACCAGCCTATCTCGGCTGTGGATCTAACAGATGCTGTCTGAAATTGACCGCCTATCTCGGCTTGGGTGTGTCTGAATTGACCGCCTATCTCGGCTGTGGGTGTGTCTGAATTGACCGCCTATCTCGGCTGTGTCTGCAGTAACGCGGTGGCGGTGACGTCACTCCTGCGTCGTCACGTGACGGGCGTACGGCTGCTGCGCGCCTCCGCTCACGAGCTGCACTTCGTACTGCCGCCGACTGCCGGCCTGCCCTCCGCCCTCGCCCACGACGACCGCAGCGGCAGTGTCTGCAGTGGTGACGGCGGCGCTGGTGGTGGTGCTGATGTCACTGGTGGTGATGGTGGTAGTGATGGTGGTGCGCTGCCGGCGCTGTTGGAGGAGTTACAGCGGGGTGGACAGAAGCTGGGCGTCACCAGCTATGGTCTGCAGACCACTACGATGGAGGATGTGTTCCTCAGGCTCACCCGGCACGCGCAAGGTAGGGATATTGGATAGGTGAACTCCTGGGAGGGCTGCTGATTCTGCTTGATTCTGGTTCATTCTGGCCGATTCTGGTTCTGGGTGAATCGTAGCTTACCGGGCTGGTTGCTCAGCTCCTAGGAATGCCAAACGTCGAGTGGGGCATTAGAACCCGCTCTTTGTTTTGCTCCTGTATATATACCTACCTCATATCATTACATAAAGCCATGTCGTGTAAATTCGTGTCCATATCAGTTAATTCTGGCGAATGAAGCCGGTGCATTACACAGACCGAATTCATCTCATAATCAGCTTTTAACCACGTCGTGAATCTACTTGCACATTGTAATGACTGGCTGTGACCACCTGCTTCTCATGCCTGACGCCTCAGTGCCTTGTCACTCCCAGGTACGCTCGAGACGCAGTCGGACGCCGTCCCCGCCGCGTCACAGTGTGACGTCACACCAGCGAAGGGTGACGTCACGGGTGACGGGCAGCATCGTCTGCACGGCCGGCGTCTGCTGTGGCAGCAGTTCACCAGCGTGCTGCTGAAGCGGCTCTACTGTACGCGGAGGAACTGGTCTCTGCTCGTCAGCCAGGTCAGCTGCCGGGCTCAGCCAGGTCTGGGCTCGCTAGACATTGGGTGATGAACAAGTCACACGAGTTTATTCCCGGGGAGTGTTGACGATGTCTCGTGCGGTATGATATTGAGGGGATCGTATTTACGAGCGAGCGCGAAGCGCGGAGGCGTGTCCTCATTACGAGCGAGCGCGAAGCGCGGAGCGAGTCCTCATGAATACCAGGGATTTTTTAACATATAAGCGGCCGACCCGACCCGACCCGGCCGGCCTCCGGGCCGGCCAGACCGCGACGCTGGTCAGAAGCTTTATAATCTTTTGAATACAACATCGATTGAACAGCAGTTTTCGCCATCTGATAGCCCCATGCAATGACAGTTATGATTATTGACATGTTTTTCTCATGTGATGGGTCAGCATGGCGCGTGACACGTGCCGCGTCAGGGGTGTCAGAAATTAGTATCCTGCTGTAGCTGAGAAACGGCTGGACCTATAAAGCTAAAATTTGGTGTGAGGCTGGAGACCACACCACTGGCAATGATGCACAGGTTCAAACTCTGGGTCACACTGCACGTGCGCAGCGCGTGCACCCCTGTTTTCCGTCCAGAAAATTACCTGCAAATACATCGTTGCAATCACCGGACCCTATATTCGGCAACACAAAAGTCGCAAAGAACAACGGGTCAACACAGATGCGTAGGGAACCGATCGCCGGCGTTATGCACTAGTGTTGATAGCGGCGCGTGGTACGTGCAAAGTTACTGGCTATACAAGCAAATTCAATAGTTTTTTATGACGTCTTTCATAATTTAAATCAGTGCTCAGTCACTAGTGGGACGTGAAGCTATAAAACAAATAACCAATCTGTAGACCAATGTCCGTCTCTAAAATGCATGCAAATATTGAGGGCTTAAAGCATTATTTTTGCTGTAAAAATCGGCCCTGTAATATTTGTTTGACGGATTTCTTTATAACTTCTTCATTACCCGCCGTAGCTTCAAAACCAAAGGGTGCCTAGACGATAAAAATGATGCAGCTGTAACGCGCAATCAAAATCCATTAATATCCACGCCAAAAATGAAATTTTTTGCCTACCAAACATGAACCTTATAATATGCAAATTGTAAAATACGCTTCAATCCGTTTTAGTTGCAATAGTATCGATTGTAGTTCCAGATCTATTTGCGACGGCAAACAACACATATTCAAATAATTCAAATGCCATGCCTTTGCACAAACGAACCTCCGTTTGGATACGGGTGATAACTTGACGTGGATTTATTCGGACTCGCTCGTCCTTCGCCGTTAAGGCGTCTTACTTGGTTGAATACTGGATTTTTTCCTCACATATAAGCGCCGACCCGGCCGGCCGGCCAAGACCGCGACGCTGGTCAGAAGCTTTATCTTTTTTGAACCCCGCATCCGATTGACAGCGGAATCTTGCCATAATGAATAGCCCCAATGCAATGACTTATGATTTTGACATGTTTTCTCGTCGTAAGGCATGGCGCCGTGACCCGTGCCGCGTTCAGGGGTCCTATAAAGTTATATCCTGCTAGTGCTTGAAGAAATCGGCTGGCTATGAAGCTTAACAATTTGGTGGGTGGTCTGAGACCACACCACTGGCTAATGTTGCCAGGTCAATACTCCTGGGTTCACACTTTCTATGTGCGCATCGTGCACCCCTGTCCGTCCAACGAAAATTACTACAAACATCGTTGCAATACCCGCCTATATCTCGGCAACCAAAAGTCGCAAAGAGACGGGTCAAACACAGATGCGTAGAGAACGAATCCGCCCGGGTATGACTATGTGTCGATCAGCGGCGCGTTGGTACGTGCAAAGTTACTGGCTATCAACAAGCGCAAAGTCAATAGTTATATGAACGTCTTCACAATTTAACATCAGTGCTCAGCGCCTATGGGACGTGAAGCGATGAAACAACACCAATTTGTAGTACAATGTACCGTCTCTAAAATGCATGCAAGAAATTCTCGGTTTAATGCAGTATTTCGCTGTTAAAAATCTAACCGCTGTAATATTTTTAACTGAAAATTTTAATCATATTGCCTTAAGCAACACGCCGTAAGCTTCAAAACCATGGGTGGCTAAACGATAAAAATGATGCAGCTGTAAAGCGCAATCAAATCCATCTAATACCCACCCAAAATTATGTTTTGCCTTCAAACATGAAGCTTATAATTCCAAATTAAAAATAACGCTGCAAAACCTATTAAGTTCAAAGTATCGATTTAGTTCGGATCTTCGGATTTAGTTTCGGATCTAGTTATTTGCGACGGCAAAACACCACATAGCGAAAATAATTCAAACGCATGCTTTGCACAAGACGAACCTCCGTTGGACGGGTGATAAATTGACGCGGATTTATTCGGACTCGCTCGTCCTTCGCCGCTAAGGCGTCTTACTGGTATTATGAAATGTTAGTTAGTTCTCAGCTAGACACCAGGGCCGAGTGTCCGTCTGGCGCCTACTGATAGTTTACCCAGAGATCCGGCTAGTTTCTTCCTGCACAATGGCTCATGACATTGCATATGAAGGTGGACAATCTAGCTGACCTGTATTGTATTGTATTGTATTAAACATCAGCAGACCCTTTCCACACTTTTGGGGCTGTTACAGGGTCATTGTCGCACATTTCGGTACATACAAGTTGCAGCCTTAGCTTTGTCATTATCATACAGAAGCTAACACAAGCTTATATACACTATACCTGCAAAATAAAAGACATTGCATTACAACATAAATATTACGCAAAAATGAAAACTAATAAAACTAGACTACATACCACGCTTAAATTGGAGTCACAAGCGTCTGTCACGTTCGAGGGCTGCACACAGTTTTACGTTTTTTTCGACACCCTGGTACTAACAGATAGGATATCAGATCCACTAATAGAGCCAAAATAACTATTAAACAGCGATGACGATATATACAGATAGTCATAGTCATAGTCATAGTCAGTTTATTTGTGAATCGTTCCAACAATGTGGTTTAGTGTTTGATTCGAGTCAGATTCACATAGTTAAAAAAATAATACACAAAAATGACAAACCATACCACTTACAACACTACACAGACAATAGGTACTGTAAGAAAATATTAAATAAAACACAAGGCAAATGCAAGACCGTGCACAAAAACAACCGAAAGTTCACACATTGGTGCGACTGGTGGGCTTCCATGCCCGATCGAGCCGACGCAGAAATTCACTATGGGCGTTCGAGAGCCCGGCGATGCCCGCCGCCAGGCGATATCCCAGGAGGCTGCTGCGCGATAATGAAAAAGATCCGGTGAAACATTGAACAGCGGAAAGTGGCGGGCTCCAGCATGCCCGCCAACGTTGGGCCCGAGTTGTGCGCGTGCGATACATATCGGCAACGCGTGGGCTTAACCAACGAGCGGATTGCCTCCGAGCGGATTGCGTCCGGAGCACGCGATCCCTTCAGCGCCTCTAATACGGGCAATCATCGTCACGCACGGTGGGTGAACAAGGGTCACTAGCACGGAAATTTTAAGCGGTTGACCTGCGCCAACCCGCCGCCCCTCCACCGGTCGGCGAGATATGGTCACACATGCGGCTCCAGAGACAACCTGGCCCAAAGTTTAACCAACTTTCTGCACCCTATGTAGTGACACTGGCAGACCCCACCCAGACTGAAGGCAGTAAAGGATATGTGGAAAGACGTGACACTGTGATAAGGCGCTTTCGGACATCGGGTGTGAGATGATGAGAATTTTATACAGACAGAGAAGGATAGAATTGCCACTTTTTGACAACATTGTAATGTGCTTTTCCCAGGATAGGTTTGAGTCGACCGTCACACCAAGCATCTTCACTGAAGGCGGATGGTGTAAGAATATGACCAGATATGGTTTAAGATTGAAGGATGCGGTTTTTCTTAAGAATTTTGGGCTGTTGCCGACTAGAAGCAAGTAGTTCTTCGGATGGGTATTTTAAAGGAATCGGAATGCAAATAAGGAATTTGGACGGTAGGATGGTCTCCTGCCTGCCGGGTTTTTAGGAAAGCGTTAGATCATCAGGATGCGCAGAGTCCAGGAGCTGGGTATGCGTCCGGCATAGGATTGACGTCCTGGGGGAGATAAATCGGCAGGTCGTTAGTGAACAGGGCGCTGAGAGGATCGGGGGCCGGCCAAGGAGCCTTGAGGGACTCCGTGGGAAATGTTGACAGGATGAGGGAACCGCCTCTCACCACTGCCGCCGGTCACCAAGATAGCTCCCGAACACTCAGATCATCCGTACCACTCAACTTCGTTAGGAGGACGCCAATGACAAACGCTGTCCGAATGCGCGACTTAGGTCGATGGATGTGACAGCAACGAATGTTCCACTGTTCAATAGCGGGAGTGGGGTTTGCGGGCGCGTCATCCACTCACTAGCATCTATCCAGGGCGTCCTCCGTCGAATGACACTGTCGGTTATGCAATACTGTGAAGACGATATAAAGATGAGATATGAGACAAGATAAGGAAGTCAGCTGAGTGCAAACGATTTTCACATAGTTTGGATAAAACTGGCAGAATTGATATCGGTCTAAAAATTGACAGGCTATATCACAAACCAGATTTGGTGCAGTGGTACGACAGAGGCAAGTTTCCATGAACGAAGGGAAAGCCACGCGCGAAATTATTGAGGTGTTGATCATATGTAGCAAGTTGAGGCCCGATCACAGCGAAACACTGACGGGACGTAAGCGTGAAGAGGGCACAGCCGTCGTGCCCCACTTGCCCTTAAGGAGGAGCAGTTTTGACAGAAAGTGCTTAATGGACAGTCTGGGAGAGTAGCCGGCCGCAGACCATGCTGTTGTGGTGACACGGTGTCGGTCTCGGTGGGAGGGAAGGGTAGGGCTTTCCAGCTGCTATTTCAGCAGCGATGCGCGGCCGACAGTAGCAAAAATGGTTTATTAAACTCGTCCGCCTGCTGCCGGATGAAAAGTTTCTCCTCGGTATCACCTCCTCCAGACTTGGCTCCAGTGGCGTGGTTCTACGAGCCCATCGGTTCCGGTGGCCGGCGCAAGATCGGTGACCTACAATGATCAGCTGCGAGCAGCTCTGAGCTACGGGAGGCCGACTTTCTGCCTGGGAGACACTAACATCAAGGAGACACTAACATCCTGTCCTGGGCCGGGTCCGTGAGCCAGGTTTCGGTGAGGCACAACACATCTAAGTCGTGCTGTTGCAGCGTCCTGTTTACGTCGTCCATCTTAGGCAACCAGCGAAACCGAACGTTTGGGAGTGTCCCTATTGTTGAGTGTTAGAATCCGTTGGTACCGCTGGGGCCGGCCCAGCCTCCCAACCCGCAGTTTGCTTCCACAAAGTCTGAGAGCCAGCGCAGGCGGTTCACGGCGAGTCCCGGGGCGGCCGGAGTCGCGGCGCGCACTGTGCTCAATCCTGGTGCGAACAGTTGTAAGCGTCACGGTCCATCCGGTTGTCGCCGCTCCCTTCGACCTGCACCCGACGTCGGCACGGGTACCGCGGGGGCGGCGGCGGCTCCACTGCCTTTCCCCGTCCGGCAACACTGGAGCCGGTTGGCCAGCCGGCATCCGTCCGCCCCCAGGCCGCGGCCCAGCCGCCCCCTCTGACCCGGCCTGGCATCGCTCTGCTCGGGCGGGCCGGCCGCAGTCGACGCCGGCGTAGTGGCGTGAAGACCTGGCGCCGGTCAGCAAGTTCCGGTAGAAATCCGGCAGGTGGACGGGACGCCGGCCTCGCTGATTGGTGCAGCACGGGACTCCACCTCTTCGTAGACCGGTAGAAGGTGGCGCCACCGGTCGTAGCGCCCTCCATGCATGGCTCACGGACATCGAACGGCAAAAAGGCGACACAAATCAAGAGAGATTACAGCCACAGATGATTTCGTTTTCCTAGATTTGTTCTGGGCCTGGGCAAAGCCAACTGGTCCGACTGACGGGTGTGACGGCCAACCACGTCTCGGTTGAAAACTAACCGGCTCGATAGTAGCGAGCGTTCTCCACTTAAGATTATTTTTTGAAGCATGCAAAGATCAAAATAATTAACTTACTGGGCAGCCGAAACCCATTTATATTGTTTCAGCAAGTCCGAGATAGGGTCATGGTCACCTTTGACTCACCTGGCTGGTAATGTTGTCGCGTTAGCGTCGCATTCAGGGGAAATGGCCGGCGGTCGCCTATAGGACGCATCTTGGTCGCCATGTAACCTGTTTTCGCCGGTCCGTAATGTTCGTCATGGGTGTTCATCTTCTGCATGCTGACATCCAACTAATCTCCCCCTCTACACATCACTCTTAACACCCACCCGGACCCGTCCCCCAGACCCGCCACAGCGGCCTCTAAAAAACTATGAAAATAAACCCCCCTAACTTCCTCTAAACCCCCTCTAACCCCCCTCTAACCCCCTCTAACGCCCCCTCTAACCCTGGGTCTCGTCAGATCCTGCGCCCGCCTTCTTCACGTTCCTGGCCATGTCGGTGGCGATCGTGGCCCCGGTGGTGGAGGACAAGCCGGCCCTGGTGATGGCTCCCACTCAGTACTTCAACTACACCTGGCCCGACGTGGTGCCAGTGGCTGAAAACAGGCTGGACCTGCTTAACCCCGGGTACGCGGACTCGCTGCAGACGGCGGCCGGCAGAGGTGGCTAATCGGCCACAGACTTACCACGCATGGGCATGAGGCAGTTCTCCACCGGTATACCATGCCTTTCTGCATAATTAGTTTATAAAGCTGATCACATGAATCACATGAAGCTGCCCTGCTCACATGAAGATATAAGCGAGATCTGGGAGGAGGACCACTGGTCCCCTCCAGTGTGCGTACTAAGTTTCCCGGGGCGCGTGTAAGTTTGTTGTTTTGTTTAGTCCAAAGGTTTTCCGCCGTTTTGTATCAACTTTTTTCTTGTCTAGCTCTCTGTAGGTATTTACATGTGTGCAGTCGCTTACGTATATGATTTGTGGTGGCAGGTACCGCTAGCCAATGACTAGACGACTGTCTGTCTGTCTGTCGTTACAGTGTCTGTCGTTACAGTGTCTGTCTGTCGGTCTGTCTGTCTGTCGTTACAGTGTCTGTCTGTCTGTCTGTCTGTCTGTCGGTCTGTCTATCTGTGTCTGTCTGTGTCTGTCTGTGTCTGTCTGTGTCTGTCTGTGTCTGTCTGTGTCTGTCTGTGTCTGTCTGGTGTTCTGGTCTGTGTCTGCTCTGTGGCTTGTCTGTGTCTGTCTGTGTGTCTGTGTCTGCTGTGTCTGCTGTGTCTGTCTGTGTCTTCTGGTCTGTCTGTGTCTGTCTGTGTCTGTTCTGGTGTCTGTCTGTGTTGCTGTCCGTCTGTCCTGTCCGTCTGTCCTGTCCGTCTGTCCTGTCCGTCTGTCCTGTCTGTCTGTCTGTCTGTAGTCACAGCATCTGTCTATTGATCGTACGCAGGTTCAGCAGTGACGCCACCTCTGAGGTCGTGGCCGACACGCTGCTGATGGCCTCCGGGCTGGGCGCCACCTGCGTTCTCCTGGACCCGCGCAACGCCAGTCTCGGCTTCGACTCGCTCTGTGACACCATCTCAGGTCAGTCGCCAGTCTCAGGTCAGTCGCCAGTCTCAGGTCAGTCGCCAGTCTCAGGTCAGTCGCCAGTCCCAGGTCAGTCGCCAGTCTCAGGTCAGTCGCCTGTCTCAGGTCAGTCGCCAGTCTCAGGTCAGTCGCCAGTCTCAGGTCAGTCGTCAGTCTGAGATCAGTCGCCAGTCTCAGGTCAGTCGCCTGTCTCAGGTCAGTCGCCAGTCTCAGGTCAGTCGCCAGTCTCAGGTCAGTCGCCAGTCTCAGGTCAGTCAGCCAGTCTCAGGTCAGTCGCCAGATCTCAGTCAGTGCGCAGTCCCAGTCAGTCGCCAGTCTAGGTCGAGTCGCCGTCTCAGGTCAGTCGCGCAGTACCCAGGTCAGTCGCCAGTCTAGGTCAGTCGCCAGCTCAGGTCAGTCGCCATGCTTCAGTGCAGTCGCCAGTCTTAGGTCAGTCGGCCAAGTCTGAGATCAGTCTCAGCGGTCATTCGCCATCTCAACAGGTCAGTCGCCAGTCTTCAGGGTCGTCGCCTGTACTCAGGTCGAGTCAGCCAGTCTCAAGGGTCTTCGCGCAGTTCTCAGGTCAGGTCGGCACAGTCTAGGGTTCCAGTCGCCCAGTCTCAGGTCAAGTCCCAGTCTCAGTCAGCCGCCCGAAGTCTCAGTCAAGCGCCTGTCTGAGATCAGTCGTCAGTCTCGGTTCAGTTCGCCAGTCTTCAGGGTCCAGTCGCCAGTCTCAGGTCAGTCGCCGAGTCTCAGGTGCAGTCGCCAGTCTCAGTCATCGCCAGTTCTCAGGTACAGTCGCCAGTCTCAGGTCAGTCCCAGTCTCATCAGTCGCCCAGTTCGAGGTCAGTCGCCCAGTCTCAGGGTCGTCGCCACGTCTAGGCAAGTCCACAGTTCTCAGGTCAGTGCTGGTCTCAGGTCATCCCAGGTCTCAGCGTCATTGCCAGGTCTCAGTCAGTCGCCGTCTCGGTCAGTTCGCCAGTCTCAGGTCAGCGCCAGTCCCAGCAAGTCGCCCAGCTCAGTCCAGGGTCGCCTGTCTCAGAGTCAGTCCCAGTCTCCAGGTCAGTCGCCAGTCTCAGAGTCAGTCGCCGAGTTCTCAGGTCAGTGCGCCATGTCTCAGGGCAGTCGCCGTCATCAGTCAGTCGCCAGTTTGAGATCAGTCGCCAGTCTCAGGTCCAGTTCGCCAGATCTTCAGGTCAGTCGCCAAGTCTTCAGTCAGTCGCGAGTCTCAGGTCAGTCGCCAGTTCTCATTTCAGTCGCCATCTCAGAGTCAGTCGCCAGTCTCCAGAGTCAGTCGCCATCATCAGGTCAGTCGCCAGTCTCAGGTCCAGTGCCAGTCTCAGGTCAGTGCCAGATCCTCAAGGTCAGTCGCCGATCTTCAGGTCAGTCGCCAGTTCAGGTTCAGTCGCCAGTCTCGAGGTGCAGTGCCGAGTCTCAGGTCAGTCGCAGTCTGAGGTCAGTCGCCATCTCATGGTCAGCCTCACCTCAGGTCAGTGCCAGTCTCAGAGTCAGTCCCGCTCAGTCACGCCGTCCCAGGTCAGCTCGCCAGTTCAGGTCAGTCGCCTTCATCAGGTTAGTCGCCAGTCTCAGGTCAGTCGCCAGTCCCAGTCAGTCGCCAGTCTCAGGTCGCCGCCGTCTCAGCAGTCGCCAGTCATCAGGTCAGATCGCCTGCTCAGGCTCAGTCGCCAGTCTCAGCGTCAGATTGCCAGTTATGTCAGTCGCCAGTCTGAGACAGTCGGCAGTCCAGTCAGTCGGCCATCTCAGCGTCAGCGCCGTCTCAGGATCAGTCCCCAGTTCGGTCGTCGCCTCTCAGTCGTGGCCAGTCCGTCCCAGTCGCCAGTCTCAGGTCAGCGCATGTCTCAGTACAGTCAGCCGTCTCAGGTCATCACCAGTCTTACGTCAGTCGCCAGTCTGAGATTCAGTCGCCAGTTCAGTGTTACAGTGCCAGTCTCAGGTCAGTCGCCAGTCTCAGGTCAGTCGCCAGTCTCAGGTCAGTCGCCAGTCTGAGCAGAGTCAGACCCTGGCGTGTAACGGATGCTGAAGTGCTAACGTCGGATGGGAACTAACCTCCAGCGAACGTTGGATGCTGTCAACACTGTCTGGTGTCGAGACACCGCTTAACGCTGTCCAACTTCGGAAACGTACTCTGCTTAGCGTCATATGACGTACGCTGCCTAACGCTGTCTAACACGGTGCGCTGTGTAACCGTATATAACGTCAGACATGACTGTTAAACGCTGTCTATCACCGGCGGCGATATCTAACGTTAGATACTGTGCTGTCTAACTTCAGACGGGTGTCTGTCTAACGCGTCTGTCATTGCAGGCTGTTCCGCGATGTCCGGTGGCGGTGTCCCTGTCTTAACGCGGGCTGTCTCCGATAATTGTAGCTGATCTCGATGGCCGCAGGAGCGGGTGTTCGTTGTCTAACCGGTCTGTCCTTTCCGATATTCGTAGCTGTTCCGATGTTCCGGTGCGCGTGTCGGTTGTTGCCTACGGCGTCTGTCCGATATTGGCAGGCTGTTCGCGGATGCCCACGGAGCGGTGTCGGTTGTCTAACGCGTCTGTCTCCGATATTTTGTAGCTTGTTCCGCGATGCCCGGTGCGGTGTCGGGTTGTCTAACGCGTTCGTCTCCGTATATTGTTAGCTGTTCCGATGCCCGGAGCGGTGTCTGTCTAACGCGTCTGTTCCGATATTGTAGCTGTTGCGTATGCCCGGGTGCGGTGTTCTGTCTAACGCGTCTGTCCGATATTTGCAGCTGTTTCCGATGCCCGGGTTGCGCCGTGTCGGTTGTCTAACGCGTAGGTGGTTTACTGTCCGATATTGTAGCTTGTTCCGATGCCCGGAGCGGGTGTCCGGTTGTCTAACGCCGGCTGTCTCCGATAAATTGTAAGCTTTCCGATGTTCCGGCTGGCGGTGTGTCGGTTGTCTACGTTCGGTGTCTCCGATATTGTAGCTTGTTCCGATGCCCGGAGCGGTGTCGGTTGTCCTAACGCGGCTGTCTCCAGTGATATTGTAGTGTTTTCGATGGCCCGGTGGGCGGGTGTCGTTTTGTCTAACGCGGCTTGTCTCCGAATATTGGTAGCTGTTCCGATGTCGGCGGTGTCCGGCTTGTCTAATCGCAGGCTGTCTCGCGATAGTGTAGGCTGTTCCGAATGCCCGGAGGCGGTGTCGGTTGGTGTAACCGCGATCTGTCTTCCGATATTGTAGCTGTTCCGATGCCCGGAGCGGTGTCGGTTGTCTAACGCGTCTGTCTCCGATATTGTAGCTGTTTCGATGCCCGGTGCGGTGTCGGTTGTCTAACGCGTCTGTCTCCGATATTGCAGCTGTTCCGATGTCCGGTGCGGTGTCGGTTGTCTAACGCGGCTGTCTCCGATATTGTAGCTGTTTCGATGCCCGGAGCGGTGTCTGTCTAACGCGTCTGTCTCGATAATACTTGTAGGCTGTTTCGCGATGCCCCGAGCGGTGTCTGTCATAATCCCGCGGCTGTCGGCTCCGATATTTGTAGCTGTTTTCGATGCCCGGAGCGATGTCGGTTGTTAAAGCGGCTCTAGAGTCTGTCCGAATATTGCAGCTGTTCCGATGCCCCGGAGCGGGTGTCGGTTGTCTAACGCGTCTTGTCTCCGATAGTGTAGCTGTTCCCGACATGCCGCGGAGCGGTGTCTGTCCTAACAGCGGCTGTCTCCTGATATTTAGTAGCTGTTCCGGATGTCCGGTGTTTGCGGTGTCGGTTGTCTAACGCGGCTGTCTCCGATATTGTATGCTGTACCGAATGCCCGGAGCGGTGGATCTGTCTAACTTGCGGCTGTCTCCGATATTGTAGCTGTTTTCGATGCCACGAGCGATGTCGGTTGTCTAACGCGTCCTGTCTCCATCAGTATGATATTTGTAGCTGTTCCGATGCCGAGCGGTGGTCGGTTGTCTAAGCGCGGGCTGTCTCCGCATATTGTAGCTGTTTTCGATGTCCGGAGCGGGTGTCCGGTTGTCTAACGCGGACTGTCTCCGATATTGTAGCTGTTCCGATGCCCGGAGCGTGTGCGGGTTTGTCTAAACGGTGGGACAATGACTCGGGCTGTCTCGCGATATTGTAGCTGTTCCGGATGTCCGGTGTGGTGTGGTTTTGTCTAAACGCGGCTGTCCTCGCGAATTGTAGGCTGTTTCGATGCACCGGACGCGGTGTCGGTTGTCTAAACCCGGCTGTCTCCGAATATTGTAGCCTGTTCGTAAAAATGGCCGCGGAGCGGTGTCTGTCTAACGGCGTCTGTCTCCGATATTTAGCCTGTTTACCGCATGCCCGGAGCGTGTCTGTCCTAAACGGGTCCTGTCTCCGATATTGTAGCTGTTCCGATGTCCGGTTTCGGTTGTCTGTCTACACGCGTCTGTCCTCCGATATTGTAGCTGTTCGATGCCCGCGAGCGGTGTCGGTTGTCTAACGTCTTGTCCCGATAATTGTAGCTGTTGCCGATGTCCGGTGCCGGTGTCTGTCCTAACCGCCGTCACTGTCTCCGAATATTGTACGGCTGTTCGCGATGTCCCGGTGCGGTGTCTGTCTTAACAGCGGCTGCTCTTCCGATAAATTAGATAGATAGCCTGTTCCGATTTCGGTGGCGGTGTCGGTTGTTCTAACGCGGCTGTGGTCTCCCGATATTGGTAGCTGTTTCCGTATTGTCCGGGTGTGCGGTGTCTGTTCTAACGCGTCTGTTCTCCCGATATTGTAGCTGTTTGCCGATGTCCGGTGCGGTGTCTGTTCTAACGCGTTCTGTCTCCGATATTCGGTAGCTTGTTCCGGATTCCGGTGCGGTGTCCTGTCTAACGCGGCTGTCTCCGATACTTGTAGCTGTTCCGCATTGTCGGGTGCGGTGTCGGTTGTCTAATCGCGTCTTGTCGCGATATTGTAGCTGTTCCGATGTCCGGTGCGGTGTCGGTTGTCTAACGCGGCTGTCTCCGATATTGCAGCTGTTCCGATGCCCGGAGCGGTATCGCCGAGGCAGAGAGGGAGACGGGCCTCCACTCACCAGCTGACCACTCTGCCGCCCAGTCCTAACAGGCGAGTGGAACTACTGAGCAGCGGGCTGTGGCCGCTGGCCTAGCTGCCTGTTCTGATCCGTGAAAGAGCTGTGGCTGGCCTAGCTGTATGTTCTGATCCGTGAAAGAGCTGTGGCTGGCCTAGCTGTATGTTCTGATCCGTGAAAGAGCTGTGGCTGGCCTGGCTGTATGTTCTAATCCGTTTAAAGAGTTTGATCTTAAGTGATATCTAAGCATGACTTGTTGGCCAATTTGCTTTACGGATTTTAAGGTCCGTAATTGTTGGGAGTGGTAATTGTTACTCTCAACAATTCAGTTTTATAAAAAAATGCCTTTTTCTCTTATTTTGTATATCTACACATATGCCACATTTGCTTGTTTTTTGTTGATTAAATCATCTTCACCTTGCTTATTTTGTTACGAGCGAGCGCGAAGCGCTCGCGAGTCCTCACTAAATACGGGATTTTTATCACATACAAGCCGGCCTAATCTGACCCGACCATAACGATTTCCAGAAGCTTATATCTTTGGAATCCCGCATCCGATCGACAAGCCGCGGTCGTCGCTATCTAATAGCCCATTCAATCACTATGTTATTTACATGTTTCGTCTCACGTGAGGGGCCTGCATGGCGCGTGGCACGTGCCGAGTCAGGGGTGTCAGAAAACGTTATCCTGCTAATAGCTGAGAAACGGCTGGACCGATTAAGCTGAAATTCCACTGGCTTTGTTGTGCAAGTCAAACTTGGGTCACAGTGCACGTGCGCACGCACACACCCCTGTTCCGTAACTCAAAAACGGCTTGAACGATTAGGCTGAAATAATATAAAACAAATCAGTTTCAGCGCAAAAATTTAAA
Source organism: Semibalanus balanoides (assembly GCA_014673585.1). Classification (NCBI taxonomy): domain Eukaryota; kingdom Metazoa; phylum Arthropoda; class Thecostraca; order Balanomorpha; family Balanidae; genus Semibalanus; species Semibalanus balanoides. The sequence goes on along the minus strand of VOPJ01015836.1, from coordinate 5,559 downwards.
TTGAGTTTAGATGGCAGCAGAGCAATTTCCTTGCTTTAATATTTGTACGGGCTTGCTCTTCCTTCACAGATTAAGGTGTCTTGCTGTTATTGTCATATTTCTGCCGCATCTGCATAAATGTCGGCTGTTGAAAACACCTTGCCATAGCACTGCAAAATAATACTGCCCACTAGCTGGATTTTGACTATTCGATTAGTTATGCTGCTATTGATATAATATCTTACTCTGTGTCAGCTGACGAGAGCGAAAATTTCCCTGACAGTGTGAAAACTGTCTGAACGCTGCTGTCTCTCATTCTGGCTGTACGGTCAGGAGGCGCACGATGAGGAACTCCCCATCCGACTGACCCGGCCCGGTACCGGCTGTTCCCGTCCTGTCCTCTTCGATCGGGAGCTCCCCATCCGACTGACCCGGCCCGGCCGCTCGGCTTGTCCTCTTCGGATGCGGGAAGCTCCCCTCCCCGACTGACCGGCCGCCGCTCGGCTTGTCCCCTTCTTCGATCGGAGCTCCCCATCCGACTGACGCGCCGGCCCGGCCGCTCGGCCTTATCCTCTTTCCGACTCGGAGCTCCCCATCCGACTGACCGCGCCGGCCGCGTATCGGCTTATCCTCTTCCGATGCGGGAGCTCCCCATACCGACTGACCCGGCGCCGGCCCGCTCGGCTGTCCTCGCTTCGATCCGGGAGCTCCCGCATCCGAACTGACCGGCCACGGCCGCTCGCGGCTTATTCCTCTTCGATCGGGAAGCCCCAATCCGACTGACCCGGAACGGCGTCGGCTTGTCCTCTTCGATCGGAGCCCCCAACAGTCCGACTGAACCCGGCCCGGCCGCTCGCTTGTCGCTCTTGATCGGGAGCTCCCATCCGACTGACCCGGCCCGGCCGCTCGGCCTGTCCTCTTCGATCGGGAGCCCCACATCCGACTGACCCGGCCCGGCCGCTCGGCCTGTCCTCTTCGATCGGGAGCTCCCCATCCGACTGACCCGGCGCGCGCCGCTCGGCCTGTCCTCCTTCGATCGGGGGAGCTCCCCTCCGACTGACCCGGCCCGGCCGCTCGGCTTGTCCTCTTCGATCGGGAGCTCCCCATCCGACTGACCCGGCCCGGTCCCGGCTGCTCCGCAGGCAGTTCCCGTCTTGCTCATGTCGCAGTGATGGTGCGGGCCAGGCCTGCAGCGAGGGCGGCTACACGCTGCCCCACCTGCGGAGCGTGGTCACCGGAGACCGCCTACAGCACGTCACAGGACAGCCGGAGCCAGAGTTCTACCAGGCCACCACCGACATCTACAGGTGGGAGGAATGTGACTAGATCGTGTCACCACGCCTGATTCAGGTCAACATGGCAGGGACGAGTACAGCTCCTCTTGCTGCTCCCGGTGGGGACTGCACACAAACAAAGCGGAAAGGCTGTTTTGAACTGCGAGCGTCGCGCTTCTGCGTCGTTTTTCCATTGCACACTGCGTTCCGAAGGCGTGTGCTGAGCTTTGAGCTTCACTGGCGCGTCGATGCATTGTTTGATTCGCTATTTACGTATCAGCTAGAGCACGGCAGAAATAACAGTGAATCTAACAAGATACATTTTCCTCGTTTTAAAAAGTACGTCATTAAAAGGGAGGACTCGGCCTTTGCTATTCCCACTGTCACTGTTCATCATATATCACCTCGCGGCTTGTCGCAGTCTGTATAACCACCTCGGCCCTGTATTGATGTCGGTGACTTGACGCCCCGTCCCGTCAGACTGCGCCGGTACGGTGGTCTGAGCCTCGGCCTCGTGCACGACGTGACGCCGCCGCAGTTCGGCCGCAATCTCTCCATCGCCGTCCGGCGAACATCCGTCCGTCGCCTGGCCAAGGTCTGGTTCAACAACAAGGGCCTCCACGCCGTGCCCGCCTTCATCAACGCGCTCAACAACGCCGTGCTGCGAGCCAACCTGCCCGCCTCGGCTGGCGATCCGGCTGCGTATGGTGAGCTGGAGGGAGGAGATGAAGGATGGGGGAGAGGGATGAGATGGATGAGGGATAGTTCGGCGCACAGGGCTGAAGAGGTGGGTGTAGTTGATGAGAGGAACGATGGTTATGGGATGTTCTGGTGTTTTATGGGGTTTGTGAGTTCGGTGTGAGATTTATTTTCGCGGAGGTGTCAAAGCGTTGTCAGATAGCTACGGTTTTGAGATGTAGAGCTTTGATGCAGCTTGATCAGTGTTCCTTGTCCTTTCACAATGGATCATATATCATCTATTTTCGGAACACATTCATATTTTTTCAGCATTCCACGTCAAATGACATCGGAAAAATATATCTTCCATGCATTATATCATACACATCGACCCTCAAGAAATACACATTGCAAGTTTAAAAAACACCACTGAAACTCTTTAAAAAAATAGCTCAATGGGCGTTACCATTGCATTAGCTGAAAATAATTCCACGCTCTGATGGCTTGGATGAAAACAGTGTGCCTGACGTGCTCAGATCGCAATGAGCGTAACTTCGACCATATGATGTTGCCACATTGCCATGTAGTAGCGTCCACCATCACCACCCTAATCACCACCGACCGGCGGCCACCAGGTATAACCTGCGTGAACCACCCGCTGCCGCCAGGTATAACCTGCGTGAACCACCCGCTGCCGCCAGGTATAACCTGCGTGAACCACCCGCTGCCGCGCACCAGCACCTTCTCGCTGGAGGAGTTGATTCGCCACGGCACTGACGTGCTGATCGCGCTGATGATGCTGGTGGCGCAGAGCTTCGTGCCGGCGTCGCTGGTGCTGGCTCTGGTGCAGGAGCGGCGCCGGCGCACCAAACATCTCCAGCTGCTCTGCGGGCTGAACGGCACCGTCTACTGGCTGGCCAACTACTGCTGGGATCTGGTGAGTGCAGGCGCGCACCCATAACACGCGTCAATGTCTTGTTCGCATGATTAACAGAGGTAGTGGGGACATATAATTTGTGTCGGCAGTTACGGCGACCTGAGGCAGAAATCGCTTTCATGTCATCTCATTGCACATTGCAGCAATGCAACATCGACTCTATAGCGCCAACAGGTCAAGCCAGACCTCGAACACAGCTGTATTTTGTCTGTGTCTCCCCACCTCGAGAGACCGACTCCGTGTCTCTGTCGCCAGTAAGGCCAATACGTGCTCTGCCGGAACGAAAGGGCAGTGGATCGTGGTTGGGTCATTGCGGGGGTCAGCAGACCCCGGGCTGCACTGAATGTCGGCTCTGNTAGAGGCACCGGACAGCTCAGCTGGTCCAGACAGGGGTCTGTTAGAGGCACCGGACAGCTCAGCTGGTCCGGACAGGGGTCTGTTCAGAGGCTGACTGTCCCCCCCCCCTCCCCGGTACCGGTCAGTGATGGGTCAGGGAATGGCGAAGGGCCTGTCAGTGACCTGACCAGAGAATGATCAGGGATTAGTCATGGGCTGGTCCAGTGGTATACCGGTCAACAGCTAGTGAACCCTGATCTATACGGATGGCCGGAGGACAGTCAAGGATGAGTCACGGTCAATACGGTCCGTAGTTGACGGAATGCAAACGGTGCAGCTGTCAGTCTTTTACAGCGAGAACTGTTCGTAGGCGTTCAGTACGCTTCATATAATATATCACCATATCATATATTTTCGGAACACATCCATAAAATGGATTTTCAGTTCTTCACGTCAAATAACATCGTTGAAAACGTATCGCCCATGTATGCACATCAGCCCTCAAGAAACTCACAATGCAAAAAAAATGGTTACGTTTTAAAAATAGCTCAAGTAGGTAAAGCCCTCGCATTCTGCGGCAAATCATTCCTCTCTCTCTGATGTCTCGGATGAAGAACGAGCGCCTAGCGAGCTCAGTGCGTGCGGGCGGAGCTCTGTTTCAAAACCGTCGAGCGATATAGCTACAGACTGTCATGCAGGCCGCCAGTGCTTCGAGTCGCCACATATAACCCGCTGCCCCCCCCCCCCCTGCCCTGTCATGGCTATGTTCCGGGCTATATGTCAGTGTCCGCCTGTGAGGTCGTGTTGCGTCGTTACCTCTGAGCTGTCAATGGTGACAGGCGTGGCGTCAAGGTCATACATCGAGGTAGACCCTTTTGGTCGTGTGTTGGACGCTGTTCGTGTTCATGATCACTTATTCACGTATGAATACATGAACATTGAACGAACATGTATATACAATATACATGCATGCATATATTATTGTATTATATACAAACATACATGCATGCATGCATGCATGCATGCATATATACAATATACATGTTGACGCATTTATCTAGTTTGTCCTTTCTGATAAACATACCACTCTTCATTGTGTTCTCCTTTGGAATTTGAAGCATTATGTTAGAAGTGTAACGCAATAGTGCTGATCTATTCCGTTGTCATCTTTTTATAAATAAAATCCAAACTTTTGTATGGACAGATCTCTCTGCTCGAAATCATTCTCTTAGCAGAGCGTGTGGCGTGGCCCCTGAACCTGCCATCCGTTCGCTAGGTTCCATTTCACCGACACCATTTTGTAACGAACGCTTTAAGCTCTCGAAAGCTGGTACTCGGTCCACCCAGCCGCCGAGCTCATGTGACCTGTCTGCAGCCGCTAAATGAACTGCTGTGATCTGACACACCACGTCTCGTGTCCTATGCTCGCCAGCTGAACTGCGCCCTGCCCTCCGTGGCCTGTATCCTCATCATAGTGGCATTCGGCGATCCGGCGTACGCGTCCGCCTCCAACCTGCCCGCCGTCGCACTGCTCATCTTCATGTACGGGTAAGTGGTAACACGTGCCTCGTCTGCTGGTCTTCCTGTACGGGTAAGTGGTAACACGTGCCTCGTCTGCTGGTCTTCCTGTACGGGTAAGTGGTAACACGTTACTCGCCTGCTGGTCTTCCTGTACGGGTAAGTGGTAACACGTGCCTCGCCTGCTGGACTTCCTGTACGGGTAAGTGGTAACACGTGCCTTGCCGTTGGTCTTCCTGTACGTGTAAATGGCAGCTCTGTCCGTGTGCACGGGCGAGTGGTAACTCGACTCGCCTGCTTCCAACATTCCCGCCATCTCTCAACTAGCTCTGGTCTTTGCAGCAAACACTTGCTATACGATGCAATAGTGTATTACAACAATACCTAAGAGTTTTTTTGCATTAACTTACGAAGCAAAGGCCAAAAGGTTACAGCTATTCATCGTAACACCTATGGTGGCAATGCTCTCGTCAAAGTTGCCTCAATACTCAAATGAAAGCAACCAGCCATAGTAATAGTAACAGTGTGATATTTTCCATCGCTTACACGTTTCTTTTTATAGCGTGGGTCCTGATGGGTTTGAACAGTTTGAAGCCTTTATATTTTGATACTTTGCCATCCAGGTTCTCGCAACTGCTCCCATATAAACACAAACTATCTCCTCGCTCCGGTGGGCACTACTTTCCCCTCAGAACCTGTTGAGATTGACTCGCCGAATGCGGTACGAGTTACAACTAACCACAGGATTCAGTCCATTAATCGGCTTGATAAACGCCAGCGGCTGCACCGCATCAAAGCCGCGTCCGACATTATCGCAGAGTATGCGCGCCCAGGACG
>VOPJ01015835.1:0-26734 GCA_014673585.1 Semibalanus balanoides | reverse complement strand
GTTCTTGGATTTATAAATTGTGAATTGTGCTTATAAAGCATGTGCCCTCTCTTGGCTGTTTTCTAAATACGCCACTGTATATAGAACATATTTGTCTGAATTTCGTCATTACTTTATTTCTCCAGATTTACTTAGGGTGCTGATCAGTGGTAGAATTTGATGAAATCGGTCGGGGGGCCCTAATGTTAACTTGATACGATTTTAATTCCATTCTTACCATGCAACGCCATGTGTTAAAATGCTATATATTTTAATGTTAAATCCATCCATCCATATCCATAATGTTAAAATTTGAAATAATTGAGGGGGCTCGGGCCCCTCAAAGAGATATAAAGTTTTACCACTGGTGCTGATATATTCCAAATTCGCCAATATCAGTATGTACCTAATCAGAAAATTATCGGTATTCACCTGAGAGGCTTTCGCTACTAGAAGCACTGTCCTAACGAGTACACTGCTAGCATATATCGTTAGCGCTGGCCACTAGAAAACAACTAATGCACGCTGACAGCAGCTGCCGAACAGAGACTCGGTAGCCATTTTACATTGTTTGTATGGGAAGTTTATTGTCTTATGGTGCGCCAATCGCCATTCTAGATAACATCTTCTTTACTCTGTTTATAGTGGCGATTGTTTATGGATACCCAAAGAAGCAAAACAATATACAAAACAGAATATAAGTACACAATCAACTGAAGCCCCTTCAGTTGATTTTGTATTATGATCGTGTCCAATAACCTAAATGTGATCGTATCCAATAATCAAACCAATAGCTTCTTACCGTAATACAAATATATTGGACATTTTTAATGAAATCAAACGTTACTCTGAGCATTATTAGTAAAATAACTATATAAAAAATTATGCTCATATTATGTATAAATATTAAAAGAAAATCAAAAATATATTTTCAGCCATGGGCCTTCTTCAGTGGATATATTTATCAAAACGTCCCAGGACCAGGCCCATGGCTGAACATTTATTTTTTATCTTATTTTAATATTTATACATAATATGAGCATGAGGTTATTTTTTATATACTTATATTGGACATTCGAAAAGAGAAGGCACACTCCCGTTTAACTGATCACGTCTGGGAGGATTGAGTGCGATGTGTTGAGCGGCACAGTTGATCCGCTGAATTTGGTCACAATGAGCTAAGTGTCACGAAGAAGTAATGGATATTTCCATCCAGTATTCCGATAGGATCAATCTATCATGCCTTCACCCGAATTAAGTGTATTCTTTTGCCGAATCAAATTCAAACAAAGTGAGACGAGCAAATTACTAGCAATAGACAGCCGACACTAACAGCAAACAGCAGCAATAGTACAGCACATACAGTCTCAACTTTCATGCAACATGAAGCATATAATGATGTCCGGCGATAGCTGGCTAGCTAGCTTGTCGGCGACCGGGCTCTTATTTGTGGGGCTTTGTTTTTTCAAGTTAAACGCTATGACTTGCGTTTACTGAGTTGGATAACGTGCCGCGTGTCAAGCTGTTCGGCTGAAGAGACACAGCCGAAGCTAGCAGAACGGTGTGGGCTTTGGTAACTCCCCAGTGGAAATTCCTTAGAGAAGGTCTTGTTAACGGGTCATCGGGTTAGCATCTAGTGAGGCAAGCTGTCCCCCTAAAAAGGACAATGGGTAAACGAGATGACGGTTGAACGGGTCTACGATCCACTTCTGGCGACTGTAGGTAGGTATGACTGCACACCATTGTCAATGTCAGCACTCACAGCTCTCGTAACGGTCATTATAATGGTCTACAATACAGACCCTTTCCTTCCAGCTCCTCACCGCGCCACTTAGGTCTGCAGCCCGACGCTCAAGGTCGAGAAGGGCTAACCCTTCCTCAGGTCCCGGCCGGGCGTAATTTGTCACTAGGGGCCGCCGCCGCCGCCGCTGCCGCCGCTCGGTAACTCTTCGGTGATTAGCTGGGGTCGGTATTTGGGCTGCGGCCTATGACCACACACCCCTGTAATGGGCTCCGTCCGGCGTGTGATCCAGGTCAGAGTGTGGCGAGTGGACGCGAGTCGGCGGCCGACGCAGGCGCCACGGATAAATCCCCAGGTGTTTCGAAGCGGTCCCAAATTACGCTGCGGTCGCACCGTCCGGCCGCGCGGCGAAGGTGGGGGCAGCAGGTCCGGAACGGGTGATAATTAGTCGACTCTGAGGACGCCTCTGATGGATGCTGAAGGGTGCCGCATTGCCCCAGGCTATACGTCGATAGAGCAAAAAACAGGCAGGGTCCTCCCGGCGCCGCGCCGATTTGTTTCAAAAGATAACGGCCTCAGCAGACATGGCCATGAGATGTTCACTGTTCAGTGATGGTTTACTTTCAAACGCAGGCGGAGGCTGAAGGAATGAACACGAAAAATAGCCCAATCAAAGAGAGTAAAGCTCAATAGGACCGGCGAGCAAGGTAGATGCGGTTTCAATCACATGCGGACAGTGGCGTACCCAGGATTCGCTTCAGGCGCGGGGCCGGCCCAACGCGGGCAGATTTAAGCATTGCGTCTGGCTTTCCGAGCACAAGGAAACCCCACTAAAAAACTCGTCTTATTGGCCCACTATATTTTAGAGGGATCATATTTTCCGTTTTTTTCGAAGATAAAAACAAAAATGTCATACAAAATTAAGCAGTTATTTTTCAGGGTGGCGCGCCCGAGGAGCATCCCCCAAAAGGAACTCGCCGTACGTTTGCGCCAGGGTCGAGTCAAAATACGGGGCGAAATTGTTGCGTAGGAGCACCCGTGACGGTCCAGGGTACAGGCGCCGTAATTTTCGTGTGCATTGAGGCGACATAAACTAGTCGGGCGCGACAGGGTTCCGTGGCCCCACAAGTAGGACCGCTTGTTTCACAACACTGTATGATCGGGCGACAGGCCCGTCATCCCTCCTTACTTGCGCACCTCTTGGGTCAATGGCCCTGCCAAAAAATATCAGTGGTCCTAAATACCGGATTCGGGGCTCCGGGCGATTTTATTTTGTCGCACCATTTCTCGGAGGCCCGAGGGACCTGTTGCTGAGGGTGGCCGTCCTGGGAAGGATGCGCTGTGACGCCCGGCTCCCCTATCCGCCTCTGTCGCGACAAAGTCTCGGCTTCGGTCTCTTGGCCGCACTAGATCAAATTGGATGTTGATTCCCAAGGTTCGGAGGATTGATGCTTAACCAAAGAGCCGTATGAACAAAGTGTCTACGCTCGCTGCATCCATGAAACCCCAGAGGATCGCCGCTGCAGAGGGCATCTCTTGACCTATAGAGAACCTCGGAAAAAAAAATATTAAGTCGCTTCTGAAATTTATTAAAGACACGGCTTGCGTTGGTCTTTAGAAATGGAAATTGAAGGTACTTCGAGAGCCCTAAATTCGCCAAAGGGCCCGGGGCACCGATGTGCGTATAACGGGGGGCATCGCCACACCGGATGGGCCCTCTTTTGCCACCTAGAAGAGCACTCCCTGGCCCGCCTGAGGGTATGGCACTTCTGGCCGCCTTAGGGGTTACTGCTGGACCTCATAAAACCTCTTGAAGAACCTCTGAGAGCCTCTGATGGGCCCTCCAAACGCTCTTAAAAGACCACTGCTTTCGGCATGTTAGGCTTATTAGAGAGAAGAAAAATAAGGCCTCTTCGGCCCTATTCCAACAGGGGCCCATTGGCCAAGGGGGCACGCACGGACCTTCAGGGGGGCAATTGCCCCTTTTGCCCCCCCCCCCTGGGTACGCCTATGCATGCGGAACGGCTTACATTAATGAATTTAAACAAACTTTAGATCGGAATGATAAAAATACAAACAAATTTAAACAGCGCGATGGGTAAGTAGCATGCAGCTGCAAGCTCAAAATATAACACACAAAAAGCAGCTCTGTTCATTCTTCAGCTACTGATCACCTTGCCAAGTTAGTCTTTCTCGGTAGTCGGCAAATCCCCTTTTCAATTCCTCGAGGCCAAGGGCATTGAAACTGTCATCCTTCCCAGCATGCGGATCGAATCGGTGACTACCGCTCTAACCCTCCATCCCAAACAGACTCCTCTTCCTCTTTGACCATCTCAGACAAAAACAGTCAGCGGTGCGCAACACTTCTCCGATCGTTCTCGCTAATCCCCTGCCGAAAAACCTGCGTGCATGGAGCCGCCTGAAAGCAGCCGCCACTGCCGGCCGGCCGAGCGGCGGAATAAAGGGAGCACAGGTCCTCTCTGGTGATTTATGGGCACAGAGTCGGCCCCGCGTGGCGCCTAACGACTAATTAACGGGCGCTAATGACCGGGAAGGTCGTTAGTGGACGGGGATTAGCCGACTTACACACAGACGCCGCGGGGCTATAGGCAACGCCGGGGCATCTCCGTGAGAAGGATCACTTTTAAGAGACGGCGTCACCGAACAGCGTCACCGTACGACACACCGACTGAAGGGGGAGGGGGTGAATAGAGGCAGATCAACTTAGCTTGGTAACTGCTAACATGTCACCATCCCAAGTCCAAGCCATCTGTTCAACTTGACTGTGAACCTTTTGCGAAATTGCATTATATGGTGATGGTTGTGCCGATTTAGCCCGAGGTAAAACACTTCCCAGTCGTCAGCTGTAATTATTTTCACAGAGCAGAGGCAGCGTCGTAACGCTCACCGAAACAAGCAACCAGTTCGAAAGAAAGCAACATATTTAACAAACGAATACCATGACTTTTCCTCAAGATATGAAAAACTCGAAAAAGTTATACAAAAAATCTAAGTTATTATTTCGTATATTTCGTGCGTACCAAAGGCCTTTATCAACAGTCAACATTTCGCTACACGACGCTTTTCTAACTTATTTAGATTAACCTTCGTTAGAAAAGCGTCGTATCGAAATGTTGACTCGTAATGATAACAGGCCTGTGAGGCCCAGAAATATTCTTAGAGCGTAATACATAGACTTATTCTTTGATAACTTTCGATTTTCATATCTTCGAGGAAAAGGTTCATGGTATTTCCGATTTGGTTAATCATGTGGTGACACTCACTCTTCGCATCGGGCACCAAGAGCCACCAAAAGCTGTGCTAGAAAACCAACAATGTTTTTGCAATGCACGGCACGGGACCTGCTTTAGTCACAAAGGAGCGTGGATACCATAGCCGCGTGCCGCTGTAGCAATGAGGTCCACTACGGGGCCCGTAGACGAACCACTGAGAGAGGGCCAAGCCATCAGGCATTGTCCCTGGTCATTCCGTCATTTACCATACCTACGTGTAGCTATTGCATGTTCTTGTCTCACAACGAGTAACTGTGCGTGCACTCCAGATCACTGGCGGATCCATGAGCGGAGGGAGGTGGCCGGGATACGGCGAACTTACGGGGGGGAGGCATCAGGGTCGGCAAATTCACGCCCCGCAGGAATCCTGGTGGGGGCGCAGGATCCAATACACATAATGCTCCCCCCCGCGCGTTAACAGCCCGGCACCATATATCTCGCATTAGTTTCACATGCCAGCATGGCGTGAGAACATCAATATTTTTGGGAAGGGGCGCAAAATAATTGTTGCCACACCCTCAGTTTGATGGCAGGGGATAGAGCAACCTAAGCCGCACCGCCAACGTTCCACCACCCCAGCACCACCTCGCTTTCCGAGCCGTGCCATGAGTCTTGGGGCCAAGACGTAACTGTGCGTAACCGTTAATGACCTTTTGTTTAGGGGTGTCGTTTTTATGGGCCTGGTAAGGCCAAAGGCCTACCAATAATTTAACATTTTAACATTAGACCTATGGCGTTGCAATTTGCATGGCACGAATGACTTCAAATCTCTTAAGTTAGCATTGGAGCACTACCAATCATTTACTTAAGACATGGCCCCTGCTCTTGTTGCTAAACTGTTGAGTGTTACCTGCTCTAAAAATGGGACATAGACCCAGCGAATCACGATTATAGCAGACTTTTGAGATTGACACGTTTTCACGTTTGGTCTCCCATCTTACATAGATGCTACCAGGAGACTCAATGGTTGGCGAGAGCCTCTGAGCAACAGGATCACAGGAGTTATCATGGCGCGAACCTTTGGAGTGACATAACATGTTGAATTTCAGTGAGTCGATTCCCACGTTAACCCCAAAAAGTGATAATAAGTTTCCGTCATGCAAAATTCGGGACGGAGCTATCGAGCGCGTACATGTTTGCGATTTTCGCTCCTCACGTCCATAGTGCCAGCCAGGATTCCTCGATACGGATAGCACTATATAGAGCTATATATAATGACTCATATATATATATACTAAGTAATATACTATATACATATGGACCAGAAACCCGGAAATCCGCCATTAAAAGAATTTGCAAAAGCTTAGATACAGCACGCCAGCCGCAAAAAAAATATGTGTATTTTTCGTCATTTCAGCCGACCCCCCACTCAAAAACTGTGGGCGACGCCCCTGCGAGGTGGTTTGATATAAACGTTATTATTACTTAACTGCGAGGTGGTTTGATATAAACGTAATTCTTAGTATTACTTAAATGTGAATATGCTACGAATTATCGCGTTTCTATTTTTTTCTTCTTTCTCTTGAAATATATTTTGTTTTAAGCTCGAATACCAAAATAAGGTGACTGGCCCAAATCCGAAGACATTTGTTTTTGCCACAAAAAGATAACCTCACGGAGAGAGGCTGGATCCGCCTATTACTCAGATTTATCCCTAATAATTTGACAATGTTCCATAGTAGTATAGTAACCTAACTCCTATACCTCCGAAGCCGTGGCGACGACACTGGAGGAACTGCAGGTTTGAATCCCGGGACCTGTTCGGGGACCCGATTGAATCCCGGGACCTGTTCGGAGACCCGATTGAATCCTGGGACCTGTTCGGGGACCCTCGATTAAATCCGCAGACCAGTGGCGGCGATTACAATCAAAAATCGCCGATACTTGCAGTAATAGGGCTAAGTGCCTGTTGAACATGACACCACCACATAACACAAACACACCTAAACAAATAATTCGTAAACAATATCTAAACATGCTATATTTTGCGTTTGATAATTTGTCAACTAATGCATCAGTTGATGTATGTCTATGCATAGACTGCGACTATTCACTACATGACACATAACGGCAAGAAGTATGTCTGCGACGTCTGAAACTTCGGAAGTCTTTCAATGGTCATTACCATTCAGGTCACGGTCGAACTACTGCACTGAATTAGTCCCCTCGGTACCGACAGTCATTAACATTCCATTGTTTCTTCCCGCCGCCGAACACGTGACTCCCGGCTCTCAAATCAAAGTCCGGCCATCTTGCAATGATCTCGCCGCACTTACACCCATGTTCCGAATAGTTATGGCCGCTAAGTACCCATTTACAGCCCGTCACGGCCGAACTATCATTGCGGTGTGTCCGCGCGGCCGCGCGTTCACCGGGTCTCACGCACGTCCGAACGGCTACCTGGCACGTCATTTGGTGGGCTGACGGCCACGCGTGTTTCGCTGAGCCACCACCGGGCAGGACCGGTGTCGGCAGAGGCACAGCCAGACCTGCGGCAAGGATCATCGTGTTGAGAATCGAACACCGTTTATTTTGTGAAAATCGGACGGGGTAGCCAGGAGTCCGCCACTAATAGGGTTAAATTAATCTTGCAACATATCGTTTGTATCACAAGCCAATGTAAATGCAGCGATACAAAATTGGCGATAACTTCCAAAGAGGCAGGTAGGGGCAGACAAATTAGCACTGTTTGAATTGATAATGATCCATGTCGACTAAAAATAATGTTTGCAGCGCGAGCACAAGAGGGTATTTTAAAACCGGCTCTTGCAAAAATAAAGTATGGGCAAATATTTTGTCGTTTTCGACATCTCTAATAAAATTGATAATAAATAATTCAAAAACATTTTTGGAAAGGCTAACATAATTTTTCGTATGATGTATGAATCCCTTATCACGTACTAACACCGAATAACTCACTCAGTATGGAAATGTGTATGCTACATGCTGTATTTCACTTTATGCTGTATGCTGTATTTCACTTTGAACTTTGCACACAAATTCCAGCAAATGGTTCCGTTTCGCTGCTCCGTTCAAACTTCTGTCTTCAAACTTCAAGCTCACCTATACGCAAAACGATTCGTGCTGGCGGATATATATATATATATATTGTCATTTTCAGAATCCATGGACAGTTTTGAGTCTATTCGAAACCAGTTTTTGCATCGATTAGAAAGTCACAACAATGAATTATGTCGCCCTAAATACCGCTGCCCGCCCATTGTGCAGTGGCTGGCAGAACATCTTCTTCCTCCAGGAGCGGGCGGTACTGGAGCTGTCTTGCTGGGAACTATACCAGTGGCTGGCAGGGACATCCCTCTCCTCCAGGAAGGGCGGTACTTGAGCTGTCTTGCTTGGGACTATACCAGTGGCTAGCAGGACATCTTCTCCTCAGGAAGGGCGGTACTGAGCTTGTCTGCTGGGACTATCCAGTGGCTGGCAGGACAATCTTCTCCTCCAGGAAGGGGCGGTACTGAGGGCTGTTTGCTGGACTATACCGAGTGGCTAGCAGGACATTCTACTTCAGGAGAGGGGCGGTACTTGAAGCTGTCTTGCTGGGGACTATAACCAGTGGCTAGGCAGGACATCTTCTCCTTCAGGAAGGGGCGGTACTGAGCTGTCTTGCTGGACTAATAAGTGGGCTAGCAGGACATCTTCTCCTTCAGGAAGGGAACGGGGTACTGAGCTGTCTTGCTGGGACTGGACCGCAGTGGCTTGGCAGGACATCTTCTCCTTAGGAAGGGGCGGTAACTGAGCTGTCTTGCTGGGAACTATTACCAGTGGCTGGCAGGACATTCTTCTCCCTTCAGGAAGGGGCGGTACTGGAGCTGTCTTGCTGGACTATACCAGTGGTAGCAGGACATCTTTCTCCTTTCAGGAAGGGGCGGTACTGAGGCTGTCTTGCTGGGACTATACCAGTGGCTAGCAGGACATCTTCCCTTCAGGAAGGGGCGGTAACTGAGCTGGTCTTGCTGGGACTGGAACAGTGGCTGGCAGGACATTTCTCCTTCAGGGAAGGGGCCGGTACTGAGCTGTTCTTGCTGGGACTATACCAGTGGCTGGCGAACATCTCTACCTTCAGGAAAGGGGCGGTGACTGAGTCTGTCTTGCTGGGACTGGAACAGTGCTGGCAGGACATCTTCTCCTTCAGGAAGGGGCGGTAACTGCTGAGCTGTCTTGCTGGGACTAATACAGTGACTAGCAAGACATCTCTTCTCTCTCCAGGAAAGGGGCGGTACTGAGCTGCTTGCTGGGACTAATACCAGTGACTAGCAAGACATCCTTCTTTCCTTCAGGAAGGGGCGGTTGAGTGTCTTTGCTGGGACTAATAAGCAGTGGCTAGCAGGACAGTCTTCTCCTCACAGGAAAGGGAGCGGTACTGAGCTGTCCTTGCTGGGACTTTACCAAGTGGGCTGGCAGGACACCACTCTTCTCCCTTCAGGAACGGCGGTACTGAGCTGTCCTTGCTGGGACCTATACCAGTGGCTGGCAGACATCTTCTCCTTCAGGAAGGGGCGGTACTGAGCTGTCTTGCTGGGACTATACCAGTGGCTGGCAGGACATCTTCTCCTTCAGGAAGGGACGGTACCAACTGCGGCTTCAGTCCTCCCCAATACAGCAACTGACAACCAGTCATTGAGCGGCCGGTGTTATGGTTTGCTGGTCTGATGTGGTCTAATCTTTCCAGTTAACTCGTCCGCCACTGCCAGTCTGCTGGCTGATAGTTTGTTAGTCTGCTGTATCGGCACTCTCGTGGTGCTGGTCTGCTGGCTGACAGTTTGCTGGTCTGCTGTCTCAGTTTGTGCACTCTCGTGGTGCTGGCCTGCTGGCTGACAGTTTGCTGGTCTGCTGTCTCAGCACTCTCGTGGTGCTGGTCTGCTGGCTGACAGTTTGCAAGTCTGCTGTATCGGCTGGTCTGCTGGCTGACAGGTGCTGGTCTGCTGGCTGACAGTTTGCTGGTCTGCTGTATCGGCACTCTCGTGGTGCTGGTCTGCTGGCTGACTGTTTGCTGGTCTGCTGTCTCGGCACTCTCGTGGTGCTGGTCTGCTGGCTGACAGTGTGCTGGTCTGCTGGCTGACAGTTTGCTGGCCTGCTGGCTGACAGTTTGCTGGTCTGCTGGCTGACAGTTTGCTGGCCTGCTGGCTGACAGTTTGCTGGCCTGCTGGCTGACAGTGTGCTGGTCTGCTGGTCCAGTTGAAGCTGGCCGTCAGCCTCCTGAGCCTCCCACCTGAGCGCCGTGCCGGGTTGCTCGGTACGTCCGACGGGTACCCGCGTCTGATCGGCAGGCAGTCTGTCTCTGCCGGCAGACAGACTCGGCGTCAACGAGGGACGAGATACTATAATTCCAGTCGGAGGATCCAGCCGCTTCACCCGCAACCACAAGGGAGGTCTTCGAGTTTGGCTCGGCTTTAACCCGCGCCCCGGTGGGCCTCCGAGACAACTTCGCCATGGTGGGGGGAGGCAAAATGACCCTCCAGCTAACTCGAAAACTAGAGGTTAGAAACACGCTGAAAAACGCATTCAAAAGCTCTCAATGTTAACATTTGAAGTTGTTTTTGGTATTTAAGGCTCAGGTCAATATTGAGGTCACCAGAGAACATCAAAGGACAAATTTTCCGGTTTTAGGACTTTGCTTAGAACAACCCCAAATATCTCGGGAATTACGATAACTAGAAACAAACGGAAAAAGCGATAAAAAGCTCTTGAAAAATGAAATCAATAAGTGTGCTGTCAAATTTTAGCTCAGGTCAATAGCTTAGGCTCCAGAGATCATCAAAGGTCAACAATACCTTTTTTGGTAACAGTTTTTTCGCAAATAACTTTTATCTAAAAACGATAGAGCGATGATTGTAACACCATCATGTTTGTCTCGTCGATGCACTTTAAAACATATGAATGGTGACCTTGTTCGGTCATATTCAAAATTTGACCTCGGGTGAAGATAATATGGTGGCCCAGGTAACATGTTGCATATGGGGCGACGCGGCCCGACGAGAAAAACACATTGGTGTACTCCGCTCGTCTCTATCTTTATTCTATCAACAGTTATTATCAAAACATTGCTGATGACCTCAGGATGACCTCAGATGACCTTGCGGAGATCACTGAGCAATAACTGCACATTGCTAATCAATAATGAGCTAAAATAACATGATTCTGAAAGAATTTGCCTGATCCAATGCACATTCTTTGAAAAGGAAGCATTCGAATATTTTCCCGTTCACTTATAATGGGGGAGGGGGTCAGGAAATTGACCTGACTTTAGGTCACTGATGCACAAAATCCGAGATACACCAATTGTAGGTACTTATAGCCTTATGAAATCCTGCAAGTTTCAAATCTCTCGGACAAAGACCGTGGCTTTGACACGATCAAAAACATTTTGAAAGGCAAGGTCACTTGACGTGACCTGGTGACCTGACCTGAGATGACCTAAAGTCAAAACTTAAACCAAAAAGTGTGGGCAATTGATGCCCGAACAGCTGTACAAAATTTTACGGCGCTGCCGCCGTTTTCCGCTATTCCGAGACGGAAACAAACTCAGGGGAGGGGGGCAAAATAACTCTCCCCCACCCACCAGGGCGAGGGATAGGAGCGAGGTCGGTGAAAACCCCCTCAAAGCGCTCATAACAAGTGTAGGCAGTGAACTCATCCATAGCATCCATGGCTGAGTGATGATAGTCAAACACAAGTCTATACCACGCGCACTGACATAATCCAACGAAACTGAGAATACGCATGGCTGATACAAATCCATTCACAAGGATGACAATGCAGCCCCTATGACGACACGATGATGATTGGGGTTTTAGGGAGGACCGACAGCGAAGGTCCCATAACGCCCAAGTATGACGACACGACACGACTTCCAGTCCAGCTCACCAGGTGGTGGTGTCAGCTGATGTGACGGGAGAGTCAGCGCCGTCCGGCAGCCGAGCTCTCTGTTCCTCGGTCCAGCTGTGGTCCAGCCGGCAGCTGATGTGACAGGAGAGTCAGCGCCGTCCGGCAGCCGAGCTCTCTGTTCCTTCGGTCCAGCTTGGTCAGCCCGGCAGCTGATGTGACGGAGAGTTCAGCGCCTTCCCCGTCCGGCAGCCCAGCTCTGCTGTTCCTCGGTCCAGCTGTAGGTCAGCCGGCAGCTGATGTGACAGGAGAGTCAGCGCCTCCGGCAGCACGCGAGGCTCTCTGTTCCTCGGTCGAGCTGTGGTCAGCCGGCACTGGATGTGGACGGGAAGAGTCAGCACCGTCCGGCAGCCGAAGCTCTCTGTTCCTCGGCTCCAGCAGCTGGTCAGCCGGCAGCTGATGTGACAGGAGAGTCAGCGCGCGTATCAGCAGCCGAGCTCTCTGTTCCTCGGTTCCAGCTGTGGTCCAGCCGGCAGCTGATGTTGACAGGAGAGTCAGCGCCGTCCGGCAGCCAGCTCTCTGTTCCTCGGCTCCAGCTGTGGTCAGCCGGCAGCTGATGTGAAGGAGAGTCAGCGGCCGTCCGGGCAGCCGAGGCTCTCTGTTCTCGGTTATCTATGTCCTGAATTTATGTATCTATGTATTTCAGCTTCTCTCTTTCCGGCAGCCGAGCTCTCTTGTTCCTCGCGTCCAGCTGTGGTCAGCTCGGGGCAGGCTGATGTGACAGAGATGCCCACGTCTCTCTCTGGCAGCCGAGTCTCCTCTCTGCAGCTGTGGTCAGCCGGCTCTGCGGCGTGCGGTCTGATGCCTAGTGGGGTTCAGCCGGCAGCTGATGGTGTTTTGTGACGGGGAGATTAGTCAGCGCCGCCGCAGCCGAAGCTCTCTGTTCCTCTGCATGCTTGTGTCAAGCTGATCCCGGTGTCTCTGTCGGCTCTATTCGTGGTCAGGCCGGCAGCTGATGTGACAGGGATTGTAGTCAAGTGGGCGGCGTCCGGCAGCTGAGCTCTCTGTTCCTCGGTCCAGCTGTGGTCAGCTGAGCTCTCTGTCCTCGGTCCAGCTGTGGTCGCCGGCAGCTGATGTGCAGAGATCAGCCGCGCCGTCCGCAGCGAGCTCTCTGTTCCTGCGGTTCCAGCTGGGTCAGCTGGCAGCTGACTGTGACGGGAGAGTCGCGACCGTCCGCAGCCGAAGCTCTCTTTCCTCGGTCCAGCTGTGGTCAGCCGGAAGCTGATTGCAGGAGAGTCAGCGCGCCGGCAAGCGAGCTGCTCTGTTCCTCGGTCCAGCTGTGAGTCAGCCGCAGCTGATGTGCGGGTAGAGTCAGCGCCGTCCGGCAGCCGAGCTCTCTGTTCCTCGGTCCAGCCGTTGTCAGCCGGCAGGGGCGGAGTACTGTAACACGGGTTATCCAGGTCACGACAGGAGCTCTGCCGGCACGAGGTCGACCAGGGCGGCACATACTCTGAACGGCAAGACAGCACCCGGCGGGCAATGCAAGCCTACAGGGACGGGAAGACGCTACAGCTGATGAGCTACTGGTCCCCGCGTCCAGGAATGACGGACAGTCGCGCGGCTAGCATGATGTGCTGTTGTCGCAAAGCAGATTAGTGGACTAGGTGGCCGATTGGCAATGAACGAGATCAACGGCATTTG
Organism: Semibalanus balanoides; assembly: GCA_014673585.1. Lineage (NCBI taxonomy): Eukaryota > Metazoa > Arthropoda > Thecostraca > Balanomorpha > Balanidae > Semibalanus > Semibalanus balanoides. The sequence continues at coordinate 13,180 of VOPJ01015835.1, read as the reverse complement.
AAGCGGCCGCATGCGGGGCCGACGATTTAGATACGCTGACCACGCTCAAACTGTGGTCATGCACAGCGCATCAGACGGAAAAGGCCGCGATTCATCGAGGCGTCTGCATGACCTTCCAGCGGTCTCAGTTACCGGAGGAGGCAGACGAGGAGACAGAGAAGGGAGGGGAGGTCAGGTGCCGGCGCCAAGAGGCGCCAAGAGACCAGACCAGGAAACAGAGAAGGGAGGAGAAGTCGGGCCGCCATGCGACCGGCTGCGTGCAACTTACTGCCGTAACATCGGCCGTCCGCCGCCCAGCTGGTGCTTTGCTAACGGAGGACTGCCCTCCCGGGGCTCACTACGCAGACACACTGGACACGAGACATGACGACGAAGGGCAGCACGGGCTCAGCACGTGTCGCCCGTCATCCTACGCCAGCCGAGACGCAGAGGTGGGGCTGCAGCGGACGGCGCCCGCCATTTATTCTCTAACGAAGCAACACAAACACTGACGACACTAAGGCTGACATACAGATGATGATCGCTATGAATGTGAGCGCACCTCTGGCACAAGCGCCTGGTTTGTACCATGAACAAGACGGCCAAACAACTGAGCCTGACCAGATTAACGGTCTGTGTGATTACAAAACGCATAAGTCGTTTATGGATGCTCGAACCCACGCAAACATAGCTCAAATACATATAATAGAAACCGTGATAAGTGTTACCAATCGTGTTCGCTTTCGCCTTCAGTCAATAATTACAATGATTTACAACGAGAGGCTTTGGCAGCATCGCCACTTCAGCCACCGCAGTACACTGGACATAAGACATCAAGCGACCGTTGTGCCGCCTTGCGACCTCTGGTCGAACTAGCACTACCCGCTATCAACACCAGGGTCTGAGCGACCCAGCACGGGACCCGCGCACGCAGGCGCAATAATGAAAACGCGGCGAGGCGGTGGCAGCCAGCCAGTTAGTTAGCGACACAGATTGGAGAGCGGGAAGGGACGATGGGAGCGTCCGCGTCCTTAGGGGCGCGTCCGCGTTCTTAAAAGACGAGAGCTGGCCGCCTCCTGACACGAGGGACACGACAGTTTGGCCGCGTCCTGTCACGGGGGTTCAGTTTGGCCGTCTCCTGACAAGGACCGGGTTTGGCTGCCCCCAACACAATGTCGTGTGGCCGCGTGATGACACAAGGGCTCCGTTTGTCAGCCCTGACACGAGGGCTCAGTTTGGCCGCGTGATGACACGAGGGCTTCATGTTTGGCCGCGTGGATGACACGAGGCTTCCAGTTCCGCGTCTGCCCTCATATATGCACACGAGGGTCAGTTTGGGCCGCGTTCCCTGTCACGAGGGTTCGAGTTTGTCTGCCTGGCTGACACGAGGGCCTTCAGTGAATCGTGGGCCTGCGTCGCCCTGTCACGGGGGGTTCAGTTTGGCTGCCTCATGGACACGAGAGCTCAGTTGGTCGCGTCGATGACAACGAGGGACTCAGTTTGGCGCGCGTGCGCCTGTCCGGGGGTTCAGTTTGTCTGCCTCAGTGGCACGAGGGCTCAGTTTGGCCGCGTCCTGTCACGAGGGTTCAGTTTGGCTGCCTCATGACACGAGGGCTCAGTTTGGCCGCGTGATGACACGAGGGCTCAGTTTGGCTGCCTCATGTCACAGGGGTCGATTATGACCGCCTCTGAACACAAGAGTTTGGCGGCGTCCTGGGACGCGTCTGCCGGTGTTTGACCGCGTGTTGACCGGAGTGGTTGGAGTGGTTAGGCGGCCGTCGGCTCGGCCTCCACGCCGTTCTCGCCGTGTTCGGCCCCGCCGGCAGCCAGTTCGGCTACAGAGCCGTTCTCGCCCTGCTCGACCTCGACCTCGGTCTGTTTGACAACAGCGCTCGGTTCGGCCGGCTCGGGCTCGGTGCCGTTTTCGGCGTCTTTTGGCTCGGATTTAGTCACCGCGGCGGTTGGTGCCTCGGAGACTTTAGTGGCCTGTATCAAGCCCACTTCCGCCATGATTTTGCCAACATCCTGCAACGTTTGGAGGGCACAGAAAGTCAGTGAAACGTGCAAGAAGTAAGAAAATTCAGTGCGACAAACGATACCGTATGAAACTGGGATTTTTTCGGCAGCACTAAATCGCACCCAAGATGGTTCGGCGCGACAAGCATTGCCGTAATATGAAACGGGACAATATAAATTTGTTTGCAACACTAAATCGCACGTGACATTTTGGTATTCAATAACGTGATGAATTTTGCATTCACGCCTTGAAAACCTTCAGAACATAATCGGCACAAATAACCTCACAGCACAGACGGATGCTGGGATATCTCTGTTCGACCAAATTAACGCAACTATTTACAAACTATATATTTTGTATTATAAGAAAACTAAGGAAAGTTCACAGAGAACTAAGGAATGTCCTCCATTACTTCAACTCGGCTTTTGGTGCATAGGAACGCAAATTTCGATTTTGCATGCAGAAGTCCGACCGAATGTTGCCCACCCACCACCACCAACCCACCAAATGCAGGACTGACCATTCTGAATCCACCAGAGATTATAAAATTTGCATTCCCCACGTGGCGATGACAACGAATAACATAATTTTGTGCTAACTCAAATTTCTATGAACTGAAATAGATATTTCAAAATTCTAGGAACCCTCTACCACCGTCACTCCCATGTACTAGCAGTCACCACGAATCCGTGTCACGGCTGGACGTGTCAACCCCAATATGGATACGTGTCTTTCCCTCCCCTTTTGCCTCCTTCCTTCCGGCGGCGTCACCGGAGTGGCCGTAACCAGACGGCCAGGCCAGCTGCCACCGAGCCTGGTCCGGCCGCCGTCACTCCCCTGCTCCACCCTCTTACCTCCTCGTCATGAAGTCCAATGTACTCCAGCTTGGCGGCGCGCAGCATCGCCGACACCTTATTCCGCTGCTGCTTGAACGCATCAAAGTCCTTGGGCTCGCCCGACTTGCGCGAGGCCGAGTGCATCTCGTGCTTTTTCTTGATCTCGGCGCGGAGCTCAATCGTCACCCAGGGCTTCAGCAGGTCATTGGCGTCCCGCTCCTGAGACGACACACACCGGAAGCGGGGGGGGGGGTGCACATTGAGGAAGTCTTAATAACGGAAACAAAGGCATGACCAGTGATTCAAGCTACTTACACCAATGGGAACTGTGCCAGTTTATTTGCAATGCTCCCCAAATCCCAATGGGTTAACTTTTCCATACACAGTTTGAGGATGATTTGGGTTTTAGGGCGCCTCAACTGTAAAGTTATGTGGCTCCATACACAGTTTATGAAAACCGGTAGCATACCAGTAGATGCATGGGTGTAGCATTGTAGCAACAAAGTCTGCTGCATGCGTTCATTTTGTTTATCAGATACAATACAGGCCTACACGGTTTGCCCAAAGAATGATGAGCATGTATTTTAACTAAAGCAATCATAGTCCCAGACATTGATAATGAACGCAATGAGCGTTGAACGGCCAAAGCCTACCTTCTCTGTTCTCGAAGTCTTCTTCACGACTTTGGGCTCCTTAGGCTCCTTAGGCTGCGGTGGCTTGGCAGGCGTCTTGACAGGCGTGGCAGCCTTAGCTCCCCTGGCGCCGCCACGGCCGCGGGTAGGACCACCCCTGCCGCGCGTTGGACCACCCCCGCCGCGCGTTGGACCGCCCCTGCCGCGGATCGGACCACCCCTGCCGCGCGTCGGACCCGTCGGACCGCCCCTGCCACGGTACGGCGGCCCTCCGACACCTCGCGGCGGGTACGGTGCTGGCTGCGGTCCGCCCATCAGCGGCCGCATCATGCCCGGGGGCGCGGGCCGTCCGTACGGCCGCGGCGGGCCGGGTCCCAGCGGAGGCCGCGGCCGGTACTCCGGGGCGAACATCGGGCCCATGGGTGCCGGAGGCCCGGGCGGCCCCGGCCGCGGCACCAGGTACCCCGGGCCGTCATACGCCGAGCGTAACATCATCGGCCGAGGTGGCGGCGGCCCGCCGCGGGGCGCCATCCGTCCGCCGGGCGGCAGGCCCCGGCCGGGCTTCAGCCGCAGCGACGGCACACTGTGCATCAGATGGGGCGGAGGGGCACGGCCCCGGCCACCAACCCGTCCTCCACGACCACGGAACATCACCTGAGAGACAGAGCAAGCGGGCAAACACGGTCAAACAAGCAGCACTATAGGCACACAGCTGATACATCGATGATGCAGGGTGTAGATACAAACATAAATTATATACCAGGATCTAGTATTGTGCAAAGGTGTTAAGTGCAAAGTGCAAAGGTGTAATGGTGCAGTACCAATGCTGCGCTGCGGGCAACAGTCCCATGGGGCAGATTAACTTAAACAAAGCTTCCCATGTGGCTGTAGCAACGACATTCTCACCATTAGTTATCAGTTAATCCCTATAATATACCCACCAATCGATGCAAAATATCACATTTAGTAACTACAGACGTGTTCCAGAGACATTTTGCACTATAACTAATTTTAACTTCAATACCGTAAAAAGGGGTGTTAAAGGGAGTGTGCCTACTCTTTTGAAATGTCAAATATATTTTTCTTACGGTAAGAACTATTGCTTTGTTATTGTTACGATAAAATTCACGTCTGGAGCCACTTTAGTTGAAATTTACTTAAATTTTGTTTTGCATTTTGTTTTGTTTCAAAAACTTCATAAACGATCGTCACTAATAACAGAGTAGCGATAGATGTTACCTATAATGGGCACTAAAAGACGATAAACCAAACCATTATGAGCATGTATGAGTTTGTTTAATAGTTACCTGAGAACTGTTCGCACTGTTTATCCAGTGCTCACGAGTTGTTTTCTATGGCCAGAGCTTAAACAACATATCTAGCGTTGTAATTTAAGAGGCAATGCTTCTAGTAGCGAAAGCTCTCTGGCGACTATCGATAATTAAGTACTTCCAGTATTGGATTGGCGACCTCGGAAATATCTAGCAATAAAGTGATTCTGGGGAATGAGTACAATGGCTACATTCAGAAAAATCTGTTCTACAGACTAGTGTCAACCACTCCACATGACCAATGTGAGTAGGGCACTAAAGCGGTGCAATCGGTAACCAAAATTTTTGGTTACCGAAAAATGTGTGACGATTTGGGTAATCGCGGTCAAGGCTTAAATCAATTTTTGGACCTTTTGGTCCTCAATCTTGTTTAAATAAGTATTAAAGCTGTTAAAATAGGTTCAAATCTTGGACATTTTTGGCACCAAAACCAAAATCGGTCAATATTTTGGACAACCAAAATGCCTCCTGTTTGGTTATTGGATTGGTTTTTGTCAGGAAGTTTTGGAAATGACATCAACTAGTGGGCAATCCCTTTAAGGGATTGCGGGTGTTAGCCTCGGGGGGGGGGTAAAGTCTATGGTAGATGGGCGTGATTCTCGTACTTGCCCATAGGGTTATATGTTAATAAGGCACTTTTCAGACAAGTTTTCGATACTTTCTTCAAAGAAACATAATCAAAGTTGTATCATAGAATAAGGAGTAAAGCGTATTTATTTCGATTTTTGGATCGAAATGTCAAGCCCAACCAACGGTTCTCGAGTTAATTAGCCAAGGTTATCAATCGCGCCGCCGATACTTTTGTCATACCAAGAATGGCCGTCGTCATAAGACAACTCGGCCAATAGGGTCGCAGGGACATGCTCAAACCATTACGCTTGTATATGAAGTTGTGAATCGAAACAAAAGCCATACATGCGCAAGTTAGATGCACGCAATATCCTGGTATATTATTGTAGTGTAATTTAGTGTATTTCTGTATTTCTAGTGTAAAGTGTATTGTAGTGTATTTCTGTATAGTGTATTGTAGTGTATACCAAAACAGACTTTGGAGTACCCAGTGTATAGTGCCCTGGTTAGCCCTATACCCTGCGGGGGGCAGATTCTGCCCCCCCCCCCGTAGTTTTTCGCCTGCCGCTTCTGAACCGTTACGTCTATCGTCTTGAAACTTACGGATTTTTCCGAAATATGAATGACGGGTGTTTTGTCAAAATTTTGAAAAAATCGGTCCAGCAGAGGCGGCTCCAGGGTCATGTTTTTGAGAGGTCATTACGAATGCGGTTGTGCGGCGCATACTTCCTTCGTAGTTTGCGGTGGAATAAAAGCGTCAGAAACTAAGTCACTGCTATATGCATCATACATAATTGGATTATACATATTTTGGGGCAGAGGCGCACTCAGGTACATAAAATGGGAGGGGATATCCTCTGTCAATTTAGGCCCAACTACAACTAAGCCTGATGATAAAAGGTGTTCTACACATGGTGCCCCCCACGTTGTTAACCTGAATCCCCTGTGCACAATATGTTGCATTCAACAAATTACAGCAACAAATCCCACATGTGACTCCCAAACACTCACGAATAGCAAATATGTTTTATCCAAAAATTCCCCAATTTGTATCCGAGCACGCCTATGATTTTTCATTTGTGTACTTGTCCCTTTCATACATTGAAGACCATGACATTGGAAGCTCAAAAAAGTTTTTGCATGAATCGACGAATCAAACATGGCCACAATGACCTTCAAAAAGAAAGAATAAAAAAATCATATTTTGCCCCTTACACCCAATTGTTTGAACAAAAAAGCAATTTCGGGGTAAAAAAATAAGATTTTTGTCACGACGAATTCCAATGGTGTTTGTCCATCGAAATCGGCCGAGCAGTTCTCGAGATCCTCTGGGGAGGGCAAAGAATCTGCCCTCCCCCCCCAATCCTCACGCAGGTTAACGTAATTCTGGCCGCCCGCAGGGATAGGGTTTAACCCTATTAGTGGCAGGCTCCTCGGCCTACCCCTATTAGTGGCGGGGGGGGGCATATTCGGCCCCCCGGAGATCCTCGAGATCCGATTTTCAAAAATCAAAACGGTGATCATTCACACTTAACATGCTCATACTTTTCCTAAAAACTAATTTAATCAAATTTTAAATAGGGGGCAAACGGGGGGCAAAAAGAACAAAAAATAGAGGTATTTTGGTGATCCAACACACCTGCCGATGCTTATCAACCGATTGAATGTCAAACCAACAGTGATCGATAGATTTGAGTAGGAAATTGATGTTGATGAACGATTATTAAAATCAAAAATCATAAGCACGTGTGCAGGTCACTATTGGGGGGCGAAGTTTAGAGCGTAAATTCAACCTTTTTTGATGGCTTTTCCGGATAAATGCAATATTTGTTATTTGTACATCATACAAAATAGTTTATTAAACATAATTTTGTACCATAGGCGGTGCAGGCTTAACGAAAAAGGGAGGCCAAATATACAAAATATGATCCGCAGTCATGCTTCTACCACAGACTTATAATCAAGTTACTGGTCATAGAAGTTCCATTTTGAATGCTGCAAATCAATCATAGGCGTATCCAGGATCCCATTTGGGAAGGGCAAGACCTTTTTATAGGAATAAATCTCGGGCTAATATAATACTAACTAGTCAACAATTTACAAGTTGCCTTGCAATTTCAATTCACATAAGTTGCCCGGCTTTTTACCCTAACCTGGCTCGCCTCTTCTCTTTCAAAATATTAAAAAAGGAACCCTGGGTGCTTTTTTTCATCGGAATAACTGCAGTATGTTATGTCCTTGCGTAGGCAATGCATTCATGGTGTTCCTCGCATAATATGACCCCTTTTTTCGATTCCTGAGCACGCCTCTGCATAAATGTATTAATTCCCTCTCTGGACTCAAATATGTCCAGTCATCATTCTCATATCTGTTTAATTGCTCGTAATCGCTGGTATAATCGTATCCTATTGCAAGTTTACACGCCCTTTTTTCTGCGCCTGGACACGCCCTTTGAAACTAAGACTTTAAATAAATTAATGCCAAAAATTAGAAGAAATATCTTCACATCTTCAATAGCTATAAACGAATTTAATATTGCTTTGTTGACTGTCAGCTAAGTCGTTTCTTACTTTTTGGAAATCTCCCCTTTCCAAGTACCTGAACCGCCTCTGCGTAAAAAATACAATATATCATGAAACATCAACTAATTTGAACTTAATTTAAATCACCGTAAACAATGCAACTTCTCTTCATACTTGAGGCAGCTAGGAAGAATCTGTGAAAGATCGCATTTCCGTATTATGTACATTGTCACCGAAAAATCCTCCCAAAGCTGGGGCCTGGAACCGCCTCCTGTTCCAAGTAAAGAAACTCCACAAATTTGACACTAGATGGGAAAATCAATTTTAGGAAAGTCCGACACTTCATCAAGCCTACTGTAGCCGTTTTGGAGATATCTAAGAAAAACATGAGGGGTTGGGCAATATTTTGCCCCTAACTATGGTTAAAGGGACTGTCCCCACTGTGCGTTTTTTCATTGCGTGCGTTCCGATCGTCCCACGGTGGGTCTGAAGTACGGCTGTTGCGCCTCCTCGATTCGGTCTCGAGCGTTGCGGTGCGTTCCGAACGCTGATGCAAAAAATCAGCCTTGTTTGAAGCTTAGGAAAGCTATTATTTGCGGAATATTGGTGACCGAACGCAACGCAATGAAAACGCACGCCGTTTGGGGAGGGCCTAACTTAAGATTTTAGTTGAGATAGCATTTTTGCATGCTTGGCATTTTAAATTATCTATGGTATAAGTTAAAACAACCACCGAGGTCGAATTACAAGAAATTTGAGTTTAGTTTTAACATCTGTAACATCCCCAGTCCCCAGTGTATTTGAATGGGGATTCTGAGCTGATGTCGTCTCTTTTTACTAAATGTTGATTATAGTCGACTTGTTTTCCTTTTGGCAATACATTAGCCATACACTAGTCATACATATGTTGGCGCAAAGGTTTTCTTTATTTCCCAAAATTCCTTCATATGACGTCATCAGCCCAAATATTAAAACTGATTTTTATTAAATTGAGCACTGTTTGTGAGAAACAAATGTCATAATCGTGTTCGGCAGCATTCACTTCACACGACTCGTGCCACACTTCGCAGTCTGGACGTCATGTAGGCCAGGGGCTGCCACTCAGTGTTGGAAAAGTTCACGTTTGTTGGTTTTTAGACCACCAACAAATGTTGTACTCCCAGATTATGACTGGTAAAGATGTCTTGTACTCTTGTACTCCTCATGAACATTTATTGTTTAACAAATAAATGTGTTTGTTGAAGAGTACAGTTCCAGAGAAAACCTGTTTAAAAAAACTAGGGGAATTAGGTTGGTAGATCATCATTATTCAACATAAATATATCAGATTTCTTCAATTTTGCGTACCATCACGTCCATCAGGTTATTTTCGTACTCTTCCATTACAAAAAGATGTACTTCTACACCAACAAAAATAGTAGAATTACCACCCTGCTGCCACTTTCAAAACCCATGTGGAATGCACCTATTATATATATATACAAATATATATATATATATATATATATGACATATGTATATATACCAGGGGCATCACCACAATATTTTGAGTAAGGGGGCCGACCAGGGTTCTGGGGAAGCCGGCGCCATAGACCTTATATTAAAATCCTGTAAGCTTGGGGCTTGAGGGTGAGGGTGCCGAAGAGGGTTTGAGCGCACCTAGCTGGGGGGGGGGCAGCTCCCCCAGTGGCGACGCCCCTGATATATACACATAAATACACATGTGTATGACCAAAGCAAAGCACATAACATGTACAGTCAGTCTATTATGTATCTTCCCTTTTTAAGTTTCTAAAATTCATCTAATTGCACTTCTGTGTAGGTACATGAAGGGCTGATACAAGGGAACATGTGGTACCTACCAAGGTACCACGTGTTCCCTTAAATCAGTCCTTCGTGTACACAGAAGTGAAATTAGATGAGTTTTAGAAACTAAAAAAGGGAAGATACATAATAGACCGACTGTACCATTTCGCCCTCAAGGAAGCGCAACTCGTTTATATGTCTATAAAACACTTCACTTACAAAAACAGTTGATTTCCGGCGACACACAACACAAACTTATTATATTTTGTGATATTTTTATCTTCCGCGGTAACACAACAACCCAAAACGAAATGCAAAAAATGGCGCCCGTGCTAATCTGCAGTTTTGATTGACTTCAGTTCGCATATTTTGAATGGTACACAGGGGTCGGGCACTTTTAGCGGAAAGTTCACTCAAATCTAACGATATGACAATCCTTGCGATATTTAAGGAAAATATCCCTGTTCTCCGCCCAGCAGCGGTTCAATGGTCAATGGGACAAACTTGCGCCACCCAGACCCCAGCCAAATAGTTCATTAATCAGGGCGTAGGAACTCATATAAGTTTTGGGGCAAAAGGCATTTTTGAAGTCGATTCTTCCATGCAACGTCCATAGGCGTAGTGTTAAATAACCAAAAAATGTTGGGGCATGTCCCCCCTGCCCCCGCTCCTACGCCTATGTTCATAATAGTTCAAATAGTTTCAAAATAGTTCAAAATAGTTCAGAAATAGTTCACATTGGAAATTTTTTTTTTAAACACGATTTGACTATATTTTGGAATACAACTTTCTTTTCTAATTGTAAAAAATAGACATACATCGCGCTGATTCAGGACCGTAAGGACATACATTAATTAATTTTATCAAAACTATTGCGTACTCTACGCAACGTTCAAACGTGGCTCAGCCAATCAGATATTCGAAAGTAGTCGCGTAAAATTACGTAATAGCCTCTGCCCAGGTGTGTGAGGCCCACATTCTTGACATTCCTTATTTATGGCCCACATTCCTTCGACAAAAAGTCCAATATATTCGGCCAGAGAGCCCTTTCAGCCCAGAAAACTTGCAGTTAAGGGTTTTTCAGCACGGACTACAAAACTGCTATCTCAGATCAAGACCTATGTTGAAGGTGAACTGTTTCCTTTAAGTTGGGCACTGCTCGGGCAACTTGGGCTTAATCTGCAGCTCGCATACGCGGGAGGCACGAGACGCTGCCGAACACGCCACCTCGCTGCGGGTGTCGAGATCACTCGGAGCTCGTGTGGGGCTTTGTGGTGTGTCGTGTTACCCCAGCCTCGCTGCTCCCACGCGTTACGGTCATGGCCAAGCTTTAAGCCACGTCCGACACGCGCAGACGCTCAGCTGTTGTCCGACCGACACCGGTTAGCATAATCCCATGATGTCTCCGTGTTCAGTTAACGGGCCCAACCCCAGCAATTCAACAATGGATCCAGCGGAGAATGCTCCCTTATTAAACCACACGGTTGAGCAGGGGCGGATCCAGCCGCTCGGTTTGGGGGGGCAAACTTTTTGCGGCAAAAAGGTACCCCATTTTTTTCTCAGCGGATTTGGGCTGGTCAACTTATTTTGGTATTCAATATTTTTTAAAGAAAAACAACTTTTTTCGGAAGAAGTCCAGTTTTCTGGATTTTTCGGTAAAAAACACCTTTTCGAAGAAAAAATCGTTTAAAAAACACAGAAACACGATGTTCCGTGGCATATATGCACATAAATAATAATAACATTTATCTCATACCAACTCGCAAGGGTGCATCACCGATAATTATTGAGGGAGTCGGCTGAAATGACGAAAAAAAGAATATTTCTTTTGTTTGTGTGTAGTTAAGCCTTTGCGCAGCATTTTTAAAGGTGAATTCCATGTTATCTATAGTATTTACTATGTGAGCGCTGACACATTTCTCTGGTTTGTCTGATAAAACCCAAAAATCAAGGCGGCTGTGGGCCATGTAGAGAAAACGAGGCTAAAAAAGTATATAATTTAAATTCAGCGTCAAGACGAACCGAAGACAATGACGATGGCTTCGTTATTGATGGCCATCATTGTTGACACCCGGCGTGAAAATGCTATTTGGAGGGTAGTGGAAAACGATATTTTCATTGAACCAGGTGTTATGGTTGCATGGAGTCAAAGGTCAGTGTGGTTGCTGAGTCAGAGTTGTTCATAGGTTCGGGTCGAGACGGGTCGGTCCGGGCCAGGGGAGAGTGTGACGCACGGGCCACCTGACGGGGAATGAGCCGATTGGTCGGCCGGCGATATAGGCGGTCGTTAAACTCCCAGAGAAGGGAGCTGGCCGCGCACGGGAGAGAGATGTGGGACTCTCCGGTGAGCTGCGGGGATGAGAAGGTGAGACGGGTCTGAGGGCATGGGCCCTTCCAGGGCCCCTGATTGGGATATATCGTTTCGGGGGGTATTACTCTGTTTAGGCTACGGGGGAGATATTCAATTTGGATCAGAGACAAGTCTAGAATCAGGTCTGGGGTTTAAAGAGTACGGCTTGACGAAGGTTTGTTAAATGCGGTTTAATAAATTATGTTGTGTTGGCTCAGACGGATGTTTTCAGTGGGCATTGAGTTGCAGATGAGCTAGAAGTCGGAAACGAGGGTATCAGAGGGGTTATAACGCGCAAGTTGCCGCCAAAAGGCCGTGACTTGGCAAAGAGGCCTTTTATCGTGACCCCGGAGGTCACGTTAGGTCCCCGGGTGCGCTAAACCTTACCGCATGAGCTGGGCGAGCATTCACACTGAGCCACTGTAGTGCGATGCGGAAGTGGGACGCAGGGGCACTGCATGCTACGGGGGTACCATCTGGCCAGGTGGCAGCTGGTTCAGGCGTCGCGGTTCTCCGGGAATCGGGCTCAGTTGGAGCTAGACTGTGGACCGTTGCCCTGGGAGACGTGACGTAGGTAACCCGTGCGTGCATGGCAGTGCAGCGTGCACTAAGGTGCCACGTGCAAGGTACAGCAGCCGTCGCGGCGGTACATTGGAGCCAAGCCTCAGATAACCTTTTTCCTGGTTGCACCGCTCGGTATGATAACAGTATTAAAATTAAGGTCGTTTTTAATATGGATTAGCCTCAGATGGTAAATCATGACGACCGGTGGCGTTTAACTCTCAACAGTACATATCATAATAATAACTGTACCTACCTATACTTCTGTACCAAACTGTAACAAACAACTGGTAATAATGCAAATGGTTTGAAAGCAGCAAGAATTGAGTGAGAAGGGAAAGACTTTTCCGCACAAATGGTCCCGTGGATCGGAGGAGTTCAGGAAGCCTGTGGGAGATGACTTGGGAAAATGGTTCTGGTCTGGTCCCAGGCGCGTAGCCAGAATTTCGTCAAGGGGGAAGGGGTTCCTCAAAAGGGCCCTTCTAGAGCATTTAAAGGCCTCCTCCCCTCAAAAACGGGATATGAAAAACTCTACGGATTTCGGCTACTTTATTTTGTGATGCACATTTGTTTCTT